>BOPP01000140.1:2562731-2582060 GCA_017312745.1 Gryllus bimaculatus
TGTGCAGAGCGAAGACGGAACAGGCACTTCTGCCTAATCCCTGAAATGGAGAAGAAGAAGAAGATATTAATAACATATGTTTATTAAAGATAGATTTTGAAATAAGATCATGTACAATTTTTCGAAAATTTGAGTATTTTTCGCGTAATTTTGCATGAAATATAGGCAATTGTTAATTTTTGTTTTAACATTTTTTTCTCAAAACGGCTCCATCGTTTTTGATGAAATTTTCTTGATGCATAGTCTCAAGAACATTTATGAAAATGGTACAAGTTTCATTTTCTCAATACCCTGATTTTTCGACAATTGAAAAAAATAATTTTTTCGGTGTCTTCCTACAACTCTTCTACTAATGAAGATTCTCTTTTTATAGTGAAATGTGTTCAAAGATGATTTTTTTAAATACGATCTTAAATTATTCGAAACCATGAGTGTTTTTTGAGTAATTCGGAGTCATCGTCTTCTGCTCTGAAATTACTGCGCTTCTTGATCGTAATTTTCGTTGTTTTGAGGCAGTTGGATGCTGCGTATGTTAGAATGTTTTTTTTTTAGAATTATTTCATATTAATTTGCTTTTTTCTTACATTGGAGCTTGTGTTATAAATTTAAGGGATCTTTCTTACGACTATTTCTCTCGTGAAATTAAAACGGATAGTGTTTAACTACACATATAATATGACCCAATCAGGGCAGGGTATCTCAAAAATATTATCGCTTTTTACTGCCTCATATGCATACGTATATACGTAGTATACGGAAAGTTATATAATGCTGCAGAAAATCGATTTACAGATTTCAAGGGAAATTCACGTTTTGGAGACTACTGACACCGACACTGTTTTTTTGTTGTTTTTTTTCGAAACGACCGTCTGTCTGTGAACACCACTAACGCCAAAACCATACGAACAGTTTTTTCCAAAATGGATATTCCCCGGTCGATCTGCCTCAACTCCAGGGACCGCGATTTTGAAAAAAGTCTTTAAAATTTGTGTGTACTTTACACGAAGCCCTAGGGACATCAAATTCTCAAAAAATTGCTCAAACATTTGTTCTTTAAATTTCTTGTAAGAATGGTGTAAGTTACACTTATAAAGGTGGCATGGGTCTAATTTTCATGATTAACTCTGAAGTTTCAAAAATTGCAAAAGTATGAATTTTTTTGGCGTCTTTCTAAAAATACAAAACTAAAGATAGATTTTTCCAACAATTAAAATTTGTTATCTACGAGTATAAGTAATTCTTTCATTAGGGTAATTTACTTTTTTGAAACTTTTAGTAGTTTCGCGCAATATTTGTAATTTAAAAATATGTAAAACAATATTGTTTCAAAAACAGCTCAACATTTTTTCTTTAAACCTTTAATAGGGATAGTGCTAAACGCACTCTATATGATTAGATAAACGCTATATTACTCTATTCTTTCGTTTTTGCTAAAATTACCAAGTTGTAATTTTTTACTTGTCCCTCGTGTCGTCAATAATGACACTAGCGGCGATTTATTCATATTATTGGGTTTAGGAGTACATGTGCTTTAAAGTATTTTATATAAAGTTTCTCAAAAACTCAAAAGAGATTTCTGTGAAAAGAAACTCAAAATTCCGCATTTTCAAAAACGCTCAATCGCCATTTTCTCAAAAATGGCTCATATTTTCTTTAACTTTTCGTCCTCTTAGTGCAAATTTCACTCTTTGAGATGACATATCTCTCACGACGCTAATATGCACATTTCCAACGATTTGTAAACAATATTGCATTTGCGAGATAAGATGCCTCAAATGATTTTAAATGACTCAAAAACTCAAACATTTCAAAAGTTGAGTTTTCGCAAAACTTACTTTTTCGAAAACTCAAAAATTTTCTGTAAAAGAGATTCCAACAACATTAACAGCAACGCTTAAACGCCATTTTCCAAAAATAGCTCCAAATTTTTAATTGAGAATTGCCATTTAGGACAAGGTTTTACTCTTCTTTAATATTCTTAAAGTATTATTTGGATTCCATTATTAGGAAAGTTAAAAATTGAAAAAAATGTTGTTTTTTTAAAACTGTACCTTGGACGGCGATAGATGGCTACTGGTAAGAAGATGGGGCAAGAAGGTCAACCAAGGCAATTAGAAAACATTACTACGAGAAACTCTATGCCATTATTTAGCGCCACTGGTTTCTAAACTAAATAAACCCTGTCAAGCCTGATTCAAAGCTCTTAAGATTTTGAAAAACATTAAAATATTTTGGGGGTAGTTTACAAGTAGCCCTAGAGACATTGTCAAATCTTCTCAAAAATGGCTGTAAAATTTGCTCCTTAAATTTCTTGTAAGAATATAAAATATACTTATAAAGGCGGCCTAGGTCCGTTTTTCACTGTTAACTCTGAATTTTCGATAATTTTAAAGGATAGAATTGTTTACGGGATCTCTACAACTACAAATTTCAAGATAGAGATTTTTCCTTCAAATAATCATAATTATTGTTCACAATTAGTTGTTTCATTAAGGTCATGTACATTGTTTTGAAACTTTTCATTGTTTTCGCGCAATATTGTATACAGTATGTGCAGTATTTAAAAATCAAGAATTAATCGAAGACGACTCCAAATGTTTGCTTTAATCTTTTGGTAGGAATCGGGCTAAATGTAACCTGTAAGGTGACATAAACGCCATATTTCTCTGTTCTTCTATTGTTTTTTAATTAAAATGTTTTTTTTTCGTTTTTCCCACATCCTAAATATTTACATTAGCGGTAACATGTACAAATTTTTGCAATTATGATTGCATGTGCTTTAAATAGTGTCATATAAAGTTTCTCAAAAACTCAACGG
This sequence comes from Gryllus bimaculatus, assembly GCA_017312745.1. NCBI lineage: Eukaryota > Metazoa > Arthropoda > Insecta > Orthoptera > Gryllidae > Gryllus > Gryllus bimaculatus. The sequence continues at coordinate 2,565,550 of BOPP01000140.1, forward strand.
TTTTCTATGGAAATGAGCTCAAAATTCCGCGTTTTCAGAAAAGCTCAAAGGCAATTTACTCAAAAATGGCTCAAATTTTCTCAAGGGATAGTGCTAATTGAACACTTTAATATGACGTTAAGTTAATTTTGGTGTATTCTGTGGTTGTTTTTTTCTTCACAAATTACACAAATAATCTTTTAAATATCTCTCTCACGTCGTTAATATGCACATGTTCAGCAATTTGTAATCACTATTGTATTTGCGAGTTAATGTGCGAGTTAATGACTTCCAAATAAGTTTTTAGAACACTCAAAATATTTTTGTGAAGAAAAGCTTCAAATGTCGCAATAACGCTTAAACGCCATTTCCTTAAACAGGCTGCACGTTTTTTTTCTAATTTTTCGTACAGATAGTGCTTATTGCACTGTTTAAGATGACATAGATTTAATTTTGCTGTATTTGTTGTTGTTTTTTTTTCAAAGATAAACAAATGTGTTTTTGTAATATCTCTGACGCGATGAATATGCACACTTCCAGCAATTTGTATATATTTTTACATTTTTTCGAAAAACGTTCTTCAAATTACTTCAAATGAAGTTTTTTAATACACGAAAGATTCCCAAGAAAATAGCTTCAAATTTCGCATTTACGCAACAGATTAAAGGATTTTTTTAAAAAAAAGTCTCCAAATTTGTCATCAAAAATTTCCATATAGGACGAGATTTTACTTTTCTTTAATATCTTAAAAGTAACATTAACAAACTGTCATTAGGGTCCCGAAAATTGAGAAAGTTAAAATAAAAGGATTTTCGGTGGCCATAGATGGCAGCTGACAAGAGGATGGGAAAAGACCGTAAGGCTAGCCACCAAGGAAATAAGATAATTTTACTATGAGAAAGTTTGTGCCATTCTGTAGTACCACTAGCTTGAATTTTTTTGTGCGGAGAGTATTAAATGCATCGAATAACAAGATGTAAATATCAATTTGAGGCATTCTTCCTCTTCCCGTTAATATTTAAAATGCAGTCTTTGTTTATACATTATTGAATTTGTGAGTACCGATCTTGAAATGATTTTTGATGGAAGTTTCTCGAGAACACAAATATTTTCTGTGAAAATGAGCTCAAACTGCAAATTAAACAAAGGAAACAGCAGGGGAAAGTGCTTATGCTTCACTCGCAAGACTGGTTTGCAAAACATGACAATGTATTTGCACTAATTCCCTAGCCTTCAAATACCGTGAGTGCGAATCCTATTTAAGAATGTGGTGCATGTTGGAAAAGAAAATTCGTGCTGCAAATATAGGCTACCTGTGAAGCTTACGGTGTAATTGACTTCTGTTTGTATTCAATTCTTGAAATATTTTATTACTTAATTTAAATGCTTGCAATATATTTGTAGGTTATTTATAACTGAATTATACTTCGTAGGATTAAAGTATTTTACTTTGTATTTTTCAGATAAACCCCCTACCATAGTGGCACATTCAGTCTCCGCGGGCCCTGGATGGGTATCAATATGGGCCAGGCTTCCAGAAGAAGACTATCCCAACGTATTGGGTATTAAAGTGAGATTCACTGTAGAAGAATTGAAAGGAGACAAATGGGTAGCAGGTCCTGAGCCCTTTAATGAAACTAGTATTTATTCAAATAAAAGATATTTTCAAAGAGTACAATACTCTGGAGATAGGGCCATGCTTTGGCCCATTCACGAGTGTCCACTGTGGCCCAAAGCTAAGATGTTCTGCATGCTATTTACTGATAAATTTTCTTACTCGGAGAACTTCACGAAAGAGCAAAGGATAGATCTTTCAAAGTTAGAAGGTTGGGGGACAGCAGAGTTGCCAGAAACACCAGAGTCCGTGGACAACAACAAAAAAATAGTTTTCATGGTAAGCTGAATTATCTGAAAAACCGTAATAATTTACCAGAAAAATTGTGATCAGGCAGATCAGGTACTTTTGCCGCATGGCACTTCCTTATTTATTTAACGTAAACAGTAAACGTAAACAGTTAAAACTGTGTGAAGTACCATGGGGAGAAGTGATCAGTTATTGTCCAGTTTCCGTGATCCATTGAGCAAATGCTGAGATGGCCCCTTGTTTTGCTTTTGGTCGTAAATGTAGCTTCACTGTGTGCACGTTTTGTTAAACTCTCCTTTTGCTTGTAATGGTAAGAGTAGAGGTAAGGGCGAGTTACTAGTTTGTTAGCAATGCAGAAAAATCATACTTGCAATTCGTGTACCGATGCAAATAAGTTTTCTATAACTCAGAAACGAAAATGTCTAGCTTATCAAACATTGCAAAACTTGCGATTTTTAATTTTTTAAAATTTATTTATTTTAAACTTTTACCCATCTTTCAACTATTTATAGTTAAAATGACGGGAAGGAATTCTGGAACTCAAGAAAACGTGCGCCGATAATCTTCTCCCCCTACGTCACATACAGTTTTTACGTTTTTTCTAAATAAATCTAAATCTAATTACAATATATGCATGCTTCTTAAACTCAGGGATATCAGTTCCTACTCATATATTAAGACAATTATAATTACATGTAGCAATGACCGTTCTTTACAAGAATTGATATGAAGAAAATCACTCTCGCGTGTTATAAAAAACTACTTTAAAAGGCAAATCAACTACAGATTTAGGCTATTATCCCCAGTACTTTACGAGAAGGAAACGACCCACGATATAATGGAAACCGTTTATTCTAATATCTACATTCCAGAAAGAGCTCAAGAAAATTTACACAGATAGGTAAGCCACGTTTATGACCAGCAGCGAAACAACTTTTGGATCTAACAAACGGAAATTCGTTTGTTCACGTTTGTGGGATCAAAGAGTGAAAGAGAGGCTGTGTTGACGCAGGCGGTATGAGCAGTTCGGCAATGGAAAGAGGGAAGGGACGAACCTTCCGGCAACGAAATTTATTGAGGGGAGGGGAAACAGCCTCTAGAAACCCGATCATAACATCCCTAGTAATCACAAATATTTAGCAGAGTATGTCAGATTTTCCCCAAAAATGTATAATTGTTGGTAGGCATTAGTGTTACATGAGTAAAGCGGTAAAAGTAATAAAACTAGACATTTTGAGATTTAAGGAGACACTGCATAACTGCATAATTACTCGGGCTTGACAGAGATTGAACTGATCACTAAAATATCAATTTAATCTCTCTCTTTAAAAATATAGTTTTAGTTACAGTATTTATAACTCAAGAACGGCTGGACCAATTTCAATTATCTCGGATTTGTTGGATTCATCTCTTCAGACTAGCAGAATAACTATTAAAATATCGTCAAATATCACTAGATGACGCAGTAGAACAAAACTCAATATTCATGTCAAATGCAACCCTAAACACCCTCGGCATTACATAATACATTATATAATGTTCTCTCTACCCCATAGTGAGAAAGTAAAAATGGCGAATTTTACTTCCTCGCTATCGTTTACGCAGAAGAGAAAAAGTTGTAGTGTTGTAATGCTACGAGAAAAAGTGTCGGTAGAAAAACTCTTTTTGCAAAGCCCTAGTAAGGAAAAGGTGGATAAATCCAATTGTCATAATTAGAAAAAAAATCCTCTAACACGTGTTTATCCGGAATTGATGTTTTGGGAGGCCTTGATACCGAAAAATAGATTGAAGGCAAAACGACTGCCCCTCTGATCGTGTATCTGTCCGTCTGCCTGTGAACAACACTAGCGGCTAAAATGTTCAGCCGATTTTCTCTACAATTGATATCCTCCTATTGGTATGGCTGATGTCACAGCCTTTGAAATTTGAATCCGATATTTTAATTTTCATCGGTACTTTATACGAAGCCCCTGGGATATTTTCAAAATGTAAAAAAAGTGGCTACAGCGTTTTTAATTAAATTTTAATGCTGCGTAGTGTGAAAAACGATTACATGCAGGACTTATGTTCTCTAAAAAACTGCAAAATTTTCAAAAATTGCAAAAGTTCAAAATTTGTTCGGCATCTTCCTACAACTAAAATATTGAAGTTAAATATGTTTCCCTTAATGAAACTTTTCCTTAAAGATAGATTTTTAGTAGTAAGGAGAAAAAGTGAAAAGAGGGGCGTACTGCACATGGTTTTTGAGAACCACAATTTTTAGATTATTAAATATTTCCATTTTTTATTTAAATCGTATTAAAATATTTAAACAGAATTCTACAGTTCAACTCAATTCAATAATATATTCTGTCAGAAATCTTTTATACATTAACCTGAAATTCTTAGGTTTTAAATTATTTTTATATCTGTTTTCTTTTAAACAAGTAGTATGTCGATTTAGTAAAATTACACTTAACATTCGACCTTCTTTATAAGTTTTCAGATCCAAAGCCATTTATTTCCATATTTTGTATTCACGATTCTTATAACAGCATTAGGATATTCTCTATCTTCCATTAATTCAGTTATTTTGTTATGAATTTTAACGGGATATGTAGCTTGGATAAGTTTCGTTACAAACGTCCATTTAGAAAAAAATTATAAATAATTATCCCTTCAGAAAATGACGATGTATTGAAATCAAGTTAAAATTCATCAAAAATATCTGAATGGAATACCGTGAATATTCTATAACTGATATAATAAACCTAAAATTATTGAATTAAAACCGGGTCTAGGAATTATTGTATTAAATCTGGCCTAGAGATATTAATTTATTGAATTGAATTCTTAACTAAGAATTATTAAATGGATATGTGGTCTAGGAATTATTGAATTAAAATCTGATCTAGAGATATTGAACTTTGATGAATGAAAATCTGGTCTAGGAATTATCGAATAAAAATTTAACCTATTATCGTACACATCGTGTATTGTTAATATGGTAGAAACTACTAGTGAATTAGGGATACAAACATTAGCAATCTACGGATATAATTCTCAAAATGGTGATGGCAGCTATGCCATTTTACATTTCACGAATAACATCAATTACCATTGGATGGAGTGTTAAATAGAGATAAATTAAAATTATTAAATCAACCGCAATGAGGTATACATTATAATCATTTTAAAACGCTTTTAAAAAATGGTATAAGAATTCAAAAAAAATTATTATAGTAATGTAAATCAGACAGTATTATATGTAACTGAATCAGCAATAGAAATATGGTCATCTCATGCATATTTAAATTTTGAGAGCTAAATATTACATCATTATATAATTATATCGAATTAATTATATCGAATAAACGTGGTGAACATAAATGTCAACGTGACCAACATGTGGTCCAATAAATTTGTTGGTATAGTTGGTATATTAGCATATGCTAAATTTCCTTTTGCAAATAATCAGCCATTAGAAATCCATATTGATTGAGGTGAAAATTGGTATTATAATAGACATGCAAATACACAACAAGGTCAAAACAATTTATTTTCTGTTTTACTTCATGAAATTGGACAAGCATTAGGTATGGATGATACAAATAAGAGAAATGAGATAATGTATGCTTATTATCATGGATTATTAGATTTACATACAGGCGATATTTTAGCTCTTCAATGTTCGTAGATTATAAAACCCTTGTATTACCATCACCCTTGTATCACCAAAGCCACGAAATTATCCTACATTATGTGATACTATGAATATTAAAAATGTTTTTGATTATACACGATATATTGTGCGTATTATATGAAGAATGTGAACTTCGTCGTCCTTGATGACCGAGGAGGCTAGAGCGTGTACCGACTCAGGGCCTCGGTCCGGAGGGTCGCGGGTTCGAGCTCCACTGAGGGTATGGCTGCTTGTCCCTTCTCTTTCGTGTGTGTGTGTGTGTGTGTGTTGTCGCGGGTGGCCTTGTGAGTCTGCTGACTAGAGACCGAGGAGCCCTCGTGTGGTGTAAAAGGTTAACATTACGAGTCCCCATGGGGGACTGAGTGGGGGCGCGGTGCGGATAGCCGAAATCGACATCCTCTGAAGTTGGAAAAAGCCCCACGAAGAAGAAAAGAATTGTAACTCGTGTGCTAACTTGGACCCTTTGCAATTTTTTCAGTTGCAGACATTCCGCATTCCATATTATTATCCTATGTCAATACATAGCAACTTTTATAATATCGTAATGAATAAACACAACTGCAACCCTATGGAAGATTGTCCCAAGTTGTCTGGACAGTTACCGTCGTTTGACGAAAGGGACGAAGAGTTGGATGAATTCTTGATGGTAATATAACTTAATAAATAATAAAATTATTTTTTTTTAGAAATTAAAGAAAAATATGAATTAGTATAAATTGTAGTTGTAGATATCAATAGGTAAGTTGAATTTTCTCAACATAACATTCAACAAACCTTAAAGAGCTACCAATGTTGGGTCAGTAAGCGGTAATTTCTGAAAACGCAGAACCAACATCGAAAACATTTGTATGTCAGTTTAGTCTGAAACCCTGAAGTTCTTATATTCCAGTCAAAAAGAACTGAAAAATGAATATACCTAAAAAATGCATACACTTTTTTTTCGATATATTATTTGTACCCAAACAATACTTAAAATCACAGGTTTTCATCCTCCCAGACACTGTGCCAACTTCAAGAGACCCACAATCGGAATTTGTTTTTTTTGTTTTTTTTTACTTTCTTGATTTTTTCTCGTATATGTTCGTATACACGGAGTAATATACGTTGTATAGAGAAAGTTTTGTAATGCTGCGGAAAGTCAATTTCGGGATTTCAACGGAAATACACGTTTTGGGATCCCTTGAATCCGAAAAGGTGTTTTTTAAACGTCCGTCTGTCCGACCGTCCTTCTGTGAACACGACTAACGCCTGAATCATACGTACGATGTTTTCCAAAATGGATACTCCCTAGTCAATGTAGCTCCACTCAAAGCTTGGCGATTTTAAAAAAACATACTTTAAATGTTGGGGATACTTTACATGAATCCCCTATTATCAATACTGTTTAACTTCAATTATTCTACCGTTTTTCTATAAATTATATTCTTGCCGAACTTTTATCAATTTAATCATTCCTTCAACACCCAAAGGTACGCTTTCACTCTCCATTATATTAAAACATTTCTCTACAAAAAGGCATCTATCCGTCACTTACAGCACAACACGTAAATCATTCATGTTTTCGCTCTTACTGTCTCTTGCTTATCTTGCAAATACATAATGAGCTTTTGCAAGACGTGGATTTGAAAGACGTACAATAACACAACAGTTCTGCAGACTATTTGTACTGCACATGCGCCGGCATCAAATGACAGGATTTCCCTTGACGGGTCATTCTCCTTGTTTTGTCGTCTACGACAAATGTCTATAACAAACGTACTCTATGCGTAGTTTTCGTCCCCACCACTTAACAATAACGCGCAGTAAGCATGGAAGAAATAACAAATGAAATCCAAAGTATCAGTATAATATTGCCAGAACTTAGTACTTCTCAAGTTAATTTAAATATGTCAGAAATACACTAAAGTAATTGTTTAGGATTATATATATATATATATATATATATATATATATATATATATAAAGATTAATAATGAATATATAAACAATATAAATATGTATTAGTATAATTGCGGGGTTGCATTCTCAGACTAGGAAGCTGTAGTATTAGATATTAGACATGTATTACATATTCGTACTATACAATCAGATTTCATGTATAATATGTTTTACTATCATTCTTTTCTCTTTATTTTTGTCGCATCAACGACTAAGGTTATTAGAGACTACATTTTTAAAACAGGTATTTACAGACAATTATGGCTTCATCCGTCATTACATTAACACAATTATCGTAATATATAGGTCATAACATAATACAGTATCACATATTATTTATCTTACATACCATCAACATACAGTATAATCAGGACATGGTCATAAGATATCTTTTCGAGGATTACACATCATTACATTAACATAAGCATCCTAAATTATAGATTATAACATACTATTATTTATCCTACATACTCGTAACATAATCATACAATATCATCGGGGTAGGATCATAACACATCAGCTCTCGAGATTCAAGTGGGCTTACCATAACATTACAGTTTCAGCATGACATTTGTGTTTTTGCAAAATTTGATAATCTGGTTATGAAAGGGGACAGAGTACAGGATTTTCTCTATTTCTTTTGAATTAAAATACATAGTTCTAATGTGTTCATATTTGCGATAGGTCCTGTGTTAGACTGATAGTCTTACTCGACACATATCACATAATGATGGTAAGGTATTCTCCAGCAAGTACCTTTAGAATGACCAGTTCTAATTCGTGTAATTAAAACTTGCTTGCATCTAGTCATCTTGGGGTCCTAGTTGATTGATAGGAATAAATCGATTGATTTGTGAGTATTACAAGTTTTATCATATCGCTATATCGGCTCCCATTGCTGGATCATCTTCCTATGTATGAATCTTATGATATCTTGAAATATCCAGGGTTAGGTCTTACAATTACTATCTTTGTATTAGTTTCATTATTATGTATTTCGGTCATAATAATTCGATACAGCTGATTAAGTAAAAGAAGAAAAATTACTGATAAGCCTTGAAGTTTAATCATATGAAGTAGTTCTTTAATTCGACCCGTCGTTTTGGATTGTGTTTCATCATATATTTTGAAGATATCTTTAAGAATTTTATTAGTGATGATAGTGGCATCGGTGCAGTTATAGATTGTCTTTTGGAGCGCTTCCAAAATTGCATGATTGAACAGGTTTTCTTGATGTTCATTACCCGGAATTTCACCAAAGATTTGGGATCCTTCACTATGACCTCCGAAAATGTTGTATTATTGCGTCCGTCAATGAAGATATTGTAGTTATTTTTATATTTGTCATAGGTTTCGCGATATTTGAGTTTCCATTCATCTGAGTCAAGGTTGTTATGCTGAACGTGATTAAGTTTGATTATTATCTGTTAGGTAGTTAGCGATTTTCTTGGTACTTAAGAACACACAAACACTATTACGTATATATTTTTAATTAATAATATTATAATTAATATATAATTTACCCTATTAGGTGCGACACAAATCTGATATCACTTGGATTGACAAAAGTTGATATTTTACTCACCTAATCTTTTATTGCAAATCCTTCGTGGGCTTCTATAATAATTGTTTGTCCCTTGACGGGAAAATGTCCATTGACGCAGCTCCAGCATAAGATTGATCCATGTTGTTGTTGTTGTAGTAGTTGTTGGGCGTTTGAGGTTATGTTTCCCTTGTTGTTCTGTATCCATATTGACGTTAGTTGCCACTCTTTCGAGTAGCGGCCACGCAAAGAATACATTTCAAGAAGAAACTATATTACAGTTTTGTTTATATGAACACCAAATATGGTATTAGAAACACTGTCGAAGTACACGCGAAAGGAGCATACGATGTTGCTAGTATTACTGGCGCAACTTTTCTTGAACGATGAATTGAAGAAATGCGGGTAGAGTGGGGGTATTAGTTATGTAAACAGCCACTAGATTTTATAAAGCAATGCCAATCTCTGGAGAATCAGTAACGCCCTCGAAACGTTCTTAATAATTTGCGTTCTAACTTTATCAGGAGTTCGAGGTGTCTCCTGTGATAGATCCGTACATGCTTCCGTCATTTCTTTAGATTTTTGGAGAAAATAACCGATAGAAGTTCTCGTCTTCAAAAGCAAACTGTTTCTACTTTGCGCCAGTGAAGATGTGTTTGGAATGTTGTCATCAGTGCTCGCTGCGAGCTTTTGCCTTCATCCGTTTATTGTGCCAGAGAGGGGGAAGCAAGGTCATCGTTCAAGAAAAGTTACCGTGAGTAATATCGCTGTCCGCCGTTGACTGTTTACTATCTTATGCATATACAAGAGAGAAAAGCCTCAGAGATAAACAGATATTCAATAAAAGCATTTAGATCCTGTTAGAGGTATATGCAGTTCTAATAAGTTCCTAGTTTTAACGTATGCTTTCTGTTCTACTTCTTACAAAACCTCATTTTCTGAAGATACGTTATTTTCTATTGACGATAATGTTTACGCACTATGACAATAGGTTTCCCGTCTTGCAAAAACTCTCATAATTATCCTTAATTTACTACAACTAAATATGTGTGCATTTGTACCGTTTTACAGGAATATTAACCAAATCCGTCATACAATGATTTCGCCTTACAAACATTTCGTCTCTTGTTCACTTAATACACGCACGCCAACACGCAATTAAAATTAATAATTAAGTTACTTTTACAAATAAAGCGGTGACTAGCTCAGCAGAAGAAATCAGTCCTCTAAATACACAATTCTGTCCATTGATGAAATTCGTAGATATCAGACGTTATCCAATGGTAGCGTGCAGCTAAACTATTGAGACGGCGGCGACGGTGTTTGACAGCGGCGATGGTGTGATAGTTAGCGTATTGGACTATTATACCCAAGTTCGCGGGTTCAAACCCGATCGAAGCCGTGGATTTTTAGGGCGACAAAATCCTTCGTACGCCTTCCTTCGGAGGGGAAGTAAAGCCGGCTGTCCCATGTTAGTAAATTTACTTGCATGTAAAAGATCCTCCAGCCTAAATGACGCCTCTGAGCTAAATTCAAATCGCCTGTTTCTCGCCCAAGAAATACCTCCTTTCTCTGCTAGTTGGTGAAAGGAGCGTAGCGAAATTTGCGTGGTCAGACGGAAGAGCGGGCCTGATGACCCGAGTCTCACCACGTAAAATAAGGCAAATTCAAATCAAATCAAACTATTGACATTCATGAACTCTTGAGTCTGTGATGTAAAGGTATGGGCAAAATGTCCAGAAAGGTAAATATTTTGTAAATATATTAAGGTTTTTGGTTATAAATCATAGCCTAGCTCAGGCCTACCGGCGACGTCCGTGCCTCGCGAGCATGGGTTAAGGGGGTTCGTATGGTTAAGCACGAAGTCATCCCCTCACCATATTCCAGTCTTCTCAACCTGAAGAGTGAGTTTTCTTACCGTCACACTGCAACGTGTACTGGAGCATTCTAAGAAAAACGCTCACTAAAATCTTGACTCGAACTCGGGGTCTCGTAGTAGAATATCTATATCTATGTATCTATATATCTATATTATCTTAACTATACTATAATCGACTATATATATCTAATATATTATCCTCATATATCTAATATACTAACATCATATATATCATATATATACTATATATAATATATTTGTAAATGTATATATATATATACATATATATACACACACACACTTCCTCAAAATGTCAAAAGTTACCCACATTCATAGTTAAATTTATTTCAAACCCTTATTCAAACGATGTGCATTGTTTTCCCAGATCCATTCCATTTCATTCGAAAACCCATGTTTCAGTTCATTCCATATTCATATTTGTAACTTCCGCACATTTCAACGCTTATCATTTGCATCATTTTAACACTATGGGCATTCTTACTTGTTACGTCAACCAACTTTTGCCCCGTCTCTCCTCTGCGTTTTTCGCCTCGACTAACCTTTTACAAGCAAAAAAAAGGCATCGTTCTCTTTCACTTGTCTCGGACCTATTTCCCACAAAAATCGGTTTTTCCCCTCATGTCCTGTTTCGTATTTAAACGTCTGCAGTCCGTAAATGCAGTATCAAAATTCTTGTAATTCTGCAGAGTTCCATAACCTCTTTTACATTAGTTTTCCTCAAAATTTCACAAAATTCCAGCCGTGCTTACCTCAGCTGTACATGCTCATTTGTTTCTTGAGTACATAAATTGCAGTTTCACGAAGTTTTCTTACACAAACTTATCGTACACTCGTTTTGTTCATTCTTATTTGTTCTCTGCTCTTTACTTTTATAAGCTTGAGTTATTTTTCAAGTTTATTGATTCCAGAGGACAAAAATAAATAAAATTTCGCCGCACGCCATCAGTCAATTGTTTATGCAGGTTTATGCTTTCACTGGCCACTTTATTTAAACAACGTGCCACTATATTTGCAGATGCCTCAAAACCGTCACAATATCATTCTTAATTACAATGTGCAACTTGAAGAGATTATGACAAAACATGTTTTCCTTTGTTAGGTAACTAGAGTGTGAGCAAAAGGTATAAATAAGAGACAGCACTCGATATTGAAATGAGAAGCCTATTTGTTCAGCTTGCGATAGTGCCATCTATTTCTCGACTTTTTCCGTGTCAAGGTCCCACAAAATATGGATTCTGGGCATACCACGTAATAGAGGATTTTGTCAGTAAATTTAGCAACTGGACTTCTCCACTTTTTCGTAACCAGGTTTCGACAATAAGGATTTTTCCGTCGAAAACTTGCCGTTTTTTCAGCAGCTGCATTGCCGCAGCATTGTATAACTCTTTCTCTTCTCCGTAGCGAGAAAGTAAAATGCTTGTGTTACCCCTTGACTGTTTTTTCTTCTCAGGGTCCTATGTTCGACGATGACAGGCCCACCGCCGCACGGAAAAGGCCCAAGCGAAGGCCTTGGCCAAGGGAGACTCAACTCTGGGTTGTCTTCCTCGTTTTGTCCCTCTTCATCGTTGCTGTAATTCTGCCAATACTTGTTTATTTTGCAACAAGGTGAGTATAGCAACATTTACTCAGATCTTTCTGTCCGTTTTCATTTAACAAAGAAATAAATACTTTTAATTTTTACGTTCCCGAATATGTAGAATAGGGAAAGTGTTGTTGTTGGGATTCATTCGAATAGTGCGAACTCGAAAATCTGAAACTCGAAATATCTGAAAGCGACTTCATCACCCGCAATAGTTCAGAACAATAACGAGGACCATACATTCGGAAGTCCCTTAGCCGAGTCCTCGTTTGGAAACAAAGAATTTTATAGGGGGGCGGGAATTCCCTTCATTTTTCAACTTAGTCTCAGATGATATAGGGAAGCGTTTCATTATTTCAATAATATTTCAGTTCTACCATTAGAGAACCGAAAAATTGAGATTAAAAATAAGAAGTACTTTGGTCGGCGGTAGATGATAGCTGGCAAAAGGATGGGGCAAAATCGAAAACCGAGACCAGACAAAAAAAATTAGAAAATTAACTAGTACGAGAAAGTATATGCCATTCTACAGCACCACTAGCTAAAAAAGAAGTTTTGGAAGAAAAGTGATGCTAGGTGACAATTTTAGCAGTCATCTATCCATAAATATTATTAGATTATGTGAGTAAAAAGATCGATTGTGTTTTTACCGAGACCAGACCATGTCGATTGTGTTTTTACCTGCGAATAGCACCCAGGTATGCCAACCTTTGGATGTGGCTGTGTTTGGTCCGCAAAAAAAGGTCTAAAAGAAAATAGTCTCAGATTGGAAGATTAATTATAAAGGTGTTGTGCATAAAACAAAGTTCCCTAGACTGATGAAAACTAGTAGTGCTAAAACACCTCGTAGTTTCTCGCCCGTATTTCACGCAAAATGCGTGAAAAGTACTCAGATTATTGAACAATTGTACATGACCATATTTCAAAATCAATCTTTAAGAAATAGATTTCATTGAGAGAAAAAAGTTTATTGAGAGAACAGAGGAAGGAAAGTGTTAGACTATTGCATTACTTATGTTACCGTGCCCAGGATTTTTTTTATTGGCAGTTTGGTCATACTTTTTTATTTCTTTCGGTGATATTAACTTCTTGAGTGTGGTCCGTTGGTAGGGGTATATGATGCATTATTGATTACTTGGTGAGATGCGAGGTATTAATGGTAAAGGTTGACGAAAAATAATTTAAGAAATTTTCTGCTTTTTTAAAAGGTTTGAAAGTATGCTGTTGTTGTTGCTGCTTTAATTCGAGGAATTATGATTTCTTTCCTTTACTATCTTTTTGTGAATGGCCAATTTGTGTTGTGTATTGAGAGACTGAAGAAGTTCTGAAATTGATTATTTTTATGATTTCTTAATGCTTTTTTAGGATATTTCTGAGAATATTTAGTTCGTGTTAGACGCTATTACTTTTTGAGAGGGCCAACAATCTTCTGGTTTTATTTTTAATGTTTATAATTTTCATGATTTCTGGGGTAAGGTTGGTGTAATTTGTTTTCTTCCAAGCTTTTGTTTGTAATTCTAATTTTTGGGTTGTCGTTTGGATGATAGAATTTAGAAATGATACTGATTGGTCAATCTCGAGAGGGATGTGAAGTATTTTAATTTTGGGGATTTATGAATTTAATTCTGTTTGAAACTTGGGTCAATTGATCTTACATTTTTTTGTTTTAGGAAATGTAGCCTGAGGGGGTGGAATTTGTTGGTTATGAGTACGGGGATGTGGTCTGAATCTATTTTGAATATTCTGGAAGCGATAATTTGTTATTCCTATGTATAATACGTCGGGGGCCTTGAATTGTCATGGGGGTAGTTTGTAGGTTCCGGCGTTGTTATTACTTTCAATGCGGAATTGTTTATGAAATTTGCCAGGTTTTTTCCGTCACGATTATTGTTTTTGCAGCCCTATGACGTATGTTTGCGTTCATGTCTCCGAGTATTAAATCATAATTGCCTGCTTGAAATAAATTGTTGATGTTGTTTATGTTTAATTTACGATCGGGAGGTTTATAAATTGTTATAATTGTCCAAGATTGTTGTAATATATCGGCATTAAGAGCAATTACTTCTATTTCATTGAATTTAGGCATTGGTATGAGGTGATGTGTTATGTTTGAATTGATTGCCTCCTCCTGTGTGTGCTGATCTATATTTTCTGTATGTGACATACTCTGAACAGTAGAACTTATTGCTAGGTTTTAAATGAGTTTCCGTAATGCAAGCAACGTCAACATTATAGGTATGGAAAAATTGCGTATATTCTAGTTTTTATTAGCAATACTATTCGCGTTCCAGTTTATGAAGGTTATTAAGTTGTTAGTGTGTTGTGCTGCCATCGTTGCTATTGAAGTAAGATGACAATGAAGTTTGTATATTACTGATTATTGCTGCGATGATTGAATTGATTATGTTTACGATATGAGTTGTAATGGAATTTATTAGGGAATGTATAAATGAATTAATATCATTGCTATTATTAGAGTTTGTGTTGTTTGCTGATGGGTGGTTTTGGGTGGATTGATAAAGAGGATTCGAATTGGAGGTTGTAGTTGGGACGAAAGTAAAATTAGGAATGCTGTTTGTGAGTGGGGAAAATTGTGAGAAGGTAAGCGACATGAGTTGTTATTGTTGGGTCTCTTTCTGGGATTGGTTGGTTGTGATGTTTTGGATGGTGGTTCTCCATTCTGATCTCCGTTAGCGGGGTGGGTTTTTTTTAAAGAACGGGCATTCGTCAGAGCGGACGTCTGCACGATGTGACCCGTTACAGTTCTTACAAACAGGGGTGAGCATTTTATTTGGACCATTAACCGAATAATGATCTTTTGAGCAGTAAGTACAGACTAAGGTGTGGTTATAATTATTGCGGGTATGACCAAAGTCTAAACATCTTAGGCATTGAAGGGGTCCTTTTGTTCTATGTCTTTTTTCAACTTTCACTTTTAAGTTGCAAATTTCCGTTATTTGCAATACAATGTCTATGCTCGGTTGGCCGTTTAACTCGGCAGCTACCACTGGGATAGGAATGTTGTCTTTGTGCAGTCTGGTAACACCGATTAACGATTTTTTCTTGACATCCTCGAAGATTTCCTTTATTGATAAAGATTGATGAACATTTTTAAAAACTGTGGAGAATTTTTTATTTGCAGGGTCTTTACAGGTGTGAAAATTTCATTTAGTATTTAATGAATATTTAATTGGTTTTCTGAAGTCGGTTATTGTTTTGAAAATTATCTTTATTCGGTTATTAATTATACTGGACGTGAATTGATTAGAAATATTATTTTTGATCTCTCTATTACACCCTGATAAGTTTGTTATGTATGCACACAAATTCGTGGAATCTTGACATTTTCATCTTGGCTTGGGGTGATGTTTATATAATTAAACCTGGAATCATGGTCTATTAGATTTTCTGAGGGTGCATAAATATTACCTGCTGGCACTGAATATACACTTTTAGCACTGTTGATTATTTTTTAGGGGGATTTTCATTTTCATTTGAGTCACTAAATGTTCTCTTTCCGCTATATGTTGAACTGTCCGCGGTATCTTGCTTTCCACTTACTGTTTTTGTTACGCCTTGGGGTGTATCGCTAGCAGTTTGCTGAGCACTGACCTTAGTAGCGGCGTTTGTCGGTAGTTCCCGAATTTCCGGAATTGGAATTCCCTGGACTCCCGCGTGCGACGGGTGTTGATTGAGGATAGCATATTGGAGACCAATGTTGCCTTGTTGTGTAGCACCGCTGTGACGTTCGCCATGGAATGGCGGCGTCTTGATTAATGAGGTGTCCATGGCGCAGTCTGGATTATACAGAGCGGCCATGGCCCCGGCTACGCTTTGCCCTAGGCCAGGGTTGCTGGGTACTAAATCACTTTCAATGGTTTCTGAATTTAGTACTGTTATCGGTAGCACTAATAATTGACAGTCCAATTGATGAAAGTACGGTATGCACTTACAATAACTTAAACAAGCCTCAACGGCAGGCACTTCACTGTTCGGAACAGAGCTGAGTGCGATGTGGACTCCGCG
>BOPP01000140.1:2582196-2598459 GCA_017312745.1 Gryllus bimaculatus
AACATCTTAAGGAAGACTCTCTTTAAAATAAATTATTTTTATTATACTGCAAAATCTGAAATTCATGAAACAGAAAACGTAAAAAAATACATTTTTGAATGTGGGTCAAATGCAAATGGCACTTGCCCTTCAGCTCCTTAGTATTCCCAGTGTTTCTAGATAATATCTTTTCTTATTATTATCGCAGGGCTGGATTTAGAGCTGCTGATGATATGTGGACAAGTTGGGCAGAAGCTCCAGGAAATCTCATCGTGGGAATGGGATGTAAGTATCTTGGCTACTTTTTCATCCCTTTTTGCGGCTCATAAAATTAATTTTCACCAATCAAAGGCATACACCAAGTATCAGAGACTGTTGAGGCTGCGAAATACTCGTAAGATAAGTTGGAAAAGCAATTAGTAGAAGCTGCAACGAAACATCGCCTCTTCTATCGATAGTATTTCATGAGACATGAGTGTTCTGGAAAAGAAACGACACACGATTGACAAAAGATTGTTACTCTGAGAAAGAATTAACGAGTATTGAATAGATTGTAACGGTTACCTCTACCCAGACGAAATCAAACGATTCTCTACGAATTTCGTGGTTTTACTTCACGTTACGACTGCATCTAGCACCTCTGATGGCAATGCGAGCTGGTGACGCGTCGTGGTGTCTAAAGTGAAAATCGCTGAGTTCCGCGAAATTTGACAACCTACCGTCGGCTTGAGGAGTTTCCCCAACCAGGTATCTCCTACCAGCGAGGCACCGCCCCAGCAGGGACAAGCTCTAAGCTCGCAGCTGGTCTCCCGACATGTGAGGTAGTGTAGTGAATGTGAGTGAGTGTGTGTGTGTGTGTGTGTGTGTGTGTGTGAGTGCATAAGTAAGCGGTGAAGAAAGTACAAGGAAAGGGAGGAAAAAGTCGTGCCCGTTTGTTACGGTACTGCTCCGGCATTCTCCTCGTATTGATTGGAGAAACTACAGAAAACTACCGATCAGAGCAGTCGGCCGTTAGAATTTTTCTCCAGAATGCGGCTGAACTCGTCCTAGCTACCTAGCGTCGAAAATCCTCCCACTGTTTGGACTCAAGAATAATTGTTGCCCTGAGTTGCCTAAGCCAATAATTTCTTTTAGCTACTTGAGATAGACTACATCTCCTTTAGTAGCATACTGAAGTTTTACACAGTGATTTACTACAAGAAAGGGTGTAGCATCCCCAAAATGGCTTATGGCTCAGGATCTTAACTTGACCATAAAAAATCTTAAAAAGAATAATCTCAGGGATATGGTGATTATAGGTAAGAAAGGCGAAAACAAAATAACTTGACACGATTGGAATATTAGCATCCACAGAATAATTGAATTCACTGAGATACACATAAACAAAAATTAAAAACAAAAAAAAAATTAAAAACCAAACACATAAAATAAGCATTGCAAAAATATTAATACACTGATACACAAGAGAAAAGAAAGGTGAAACCCTTTGAATAAATACACACTCTTGTATACACTTTGCAATATACAATGTCCCTAAGGATCCTTCCTAACTGTAACAGTACTATCGAAATTTGTACACAAAATTTAACTTTTTAAGTATTCAAAAGTTCTCCGGCAAAATTTTTACTCTTTACTCAAGTAAATTACACCTTTGTTTGACAATTTGAATTACTATTGAAATAGCTAATGAGCTTTTACCTTTATGAAGCTCCAAAGAATAAAAAATTATACACAAGCTCTCTCTCCATCCCTCTCTCTCTCTCTCTCTCTCTCTCTCTCTCTCTCTTTCTCTCTATCTATCTATCTATCTATCTATCTCTCTGTCTGTCTGTCTCTGCCTCTCTCTTGCTGCACTAAACTCTGATTAAAACATATGGTGAATTGACTTGAAATCAGCTGGGACATAGGGAGCTTCAATTGAACCCATCTCGATCAGGTTTTTGTCGAGTTTCCCTGATCCATTGAGCAAATGCTGAGATGGCCCCTTGTTTTGCTTGTGGACGTTAATGTAGCTTCACTATGCGCACGTTTTGTTGAGCTCTTCTTTTTCTTGTAATCGTAGGAGTAGAGGTAAGGACGAGTTACTATTTTGTTAGCAATGCAGAAAAAGCATAACTGCATTTCGCTAACCGATGCAAATAAGTTTTCTATAACTCGGAAAGAAAATGCCATTTGTTCAAATATTACTAATCTCGCGCTTTTTTAAAATTTATTTTTATTTATTTATTTTAAAGTTTTATTCGTCTTTCAACTATTTATAGTTAAAATGACAGGAAGGGATTCTGGAACTCAAGAAACGTACGCAAATAACCTTCTAATCACATACATTTTTTTACTAAATAAATCTAAATCTAAAATTTCCAAAATGAAGATTTAACGAAGCACCTGATTAACGGCTGATCGCTGTCAATTAGCCGAACGCCATAAACTGAGTGCACGCGTCTACTTGCGGGCTCCGCGGTTTGGGAATGCACTCTGTGACATCCTTCGACACACGAAACACAGTAAAAATATCTGCGCACGGTGCTGGACTCAATTCGCAACCCTTCGAACTGCGCCGAAACGAATCATGCTCTCGGTCGTTTAGACTGGAGAAAAACATTTCTAGCATTTTGATGGAACTGCGTAATTTTAATTACCTCGTTGATGACGAACGTATCCTTATGCTGTGCGATGGTTATTTATGATTAATAAATTGCAAAACAAAACATTTATTGAGCATCGTAGGCTTTCAGGCTGGAGTCACTAGAAGATGAATTTTCCGGTCTGGTAGGCCGTGATCCTGTTGGCATTGAAGGGCCAAACGTTTTGTCCTCGTCTGCGGTGGACATTTTCAGTGGCAGCAGGGTCGTGGGCGCAGTGGCGGCCAGTCGCAGTCGACCACTGCCTACCAGCCCGGAAAATTTATCTTCTAAACAATTTATTGATTGATTATTTTCTTTACAGATTCAACAGTCGCTTGGCAAGGTGACCGGCCGGCCTGGAAATATGAACGACGGCAAGAATAGGACTCAAGTTCACTCACCCATCGACAAATATAAACTTAAATTCAGAAAATTAATTTTTGTCACTTCATGTTGTTGATAATATGTTATAGTTTTGAAAAATTGATTGAAAATTGAATTTTGAAAAATAATGGCTACTCAAAATAAATTTAAAACTGAAGAATGTGATTATTTGGGTAAATTAGTTTACAAGGTGCTAACAATATTTGTTATTTCTCAGATGAATTATATTAAACGAGTATTAAGATAGTCAAAGAATGATTTTAACAAACGAAGATTTTATGTTGCCAGCAACGAGATAAAGTACTACTAGATAAGAGTGGCTTACCGTGCGGTTTAGTGCTTTTTTGTGGACGCTCCCATAACTAGGAATCTCCAAATTTTCTGCAGTCAAAACAGGTGGGGCAGTATATTAAATTTTTACGTTGAACGCGTTGTATGGTTGTACCATACGTTATTTGAATATAATAGTATGTACATCGTCTCCTATATTATTTAAGTTGTATACATACCTTTTGTGGCTCTCGCACGCAACCGATCTTTGCAAATGAGGCTTGTAAAGAACGATAATTTCACGGAGACTTGATGAATTGCACTTTGGCACTAGGGGACCATTAAAAAATTATATTTCAGTTCAATAATTTATTTTGTTTAGGGCAATTACCATTGTCATTACAATTACCATTGTCACGTTGCGCTATGAGAAGCACTGACCCCCATTACCTCACAAGCACATTTTTATCAAAACGACTCATTAACTTCTACAGAATGCTCAAAATTTCTCGCACAATGTATCACATGATTTGCTGCAGTACTTTCCATCCAACAATTTCTTAATCTTTCAGAAACCTCCACGTTGACGTAAGTATGACCTTATTCTCTGAAAGTGCTTTCTGACATCAACGACTCACTTTCCTGGTACGAATGCTATAAGATTTGTAAGCTTTCTTTGGCAGCGGCGATCAACTGACGAAAGTTATCATGACTAATAGTAGGTAGAAGCATATGTTTCTGCATTTCAATATGGTTTGATTACAATATTTATCGATAATTTACCGTTGACTCCCTTTACTCCCGCTTCCCCTATCAAGAGAGAGGGCTTTAGTTTTAATATAATTAGAGAAGACAATGTACGGTATTCAAGTGATTTTTACCCTCGCAATAAAAGTTCTGAAATGATAACTGTGTTTAGACATTGTCTAAAAACTTAAATATTCAACTCTAAAGAACATCATTCCTGGTGGAATAATATTCAGTATGAGATATATTTTTTCTAATATCGAATTATGTAATTATATTTTACACTTTTTTTTGAACGAATCCGATACACAAATTTTCATTTCTGTTCTTACCATTAGAATAGCTTTCATTATAATGATGTTTCGTTATCACCTCCCTAGAAATACTTGTTGGTCCTTTATTCTTTCAATATCGGAGGTTTGTGATAATTATTAGTAAGAAATGACAATTCTAAGTATATATTTTATTTTTATTATCTTCTTCTATAATTAGAAATTAAGAAAGATTATTAATGTTATTGTACAGATTATATGACGAGATCTGATACATGTTTCGCCTAAGCTGTCAACTCTTCAGATCTTTACTTTGAAAGAGGCTCAAAAATGAAAGAGAGCATTTTAATAAAGGAAAATCTTATTCATGTCTATGTTTTCATAGTGGTGAGAAATATTTATCTTCTTTTGGCTTCTCACTCCACTGATGAATAAGGCAGTCTTCAAAGCAATTTTCATGGTATGTTGTTTCCAGAGCTCTCTTGCAGAGTAATCTTAACCAAATTCGTTATTTGACTTCGTTACCACCAACGCTGCAAAACATACAAAGATTTAGTTTTAGTGAAAGTAATTCTAAAGAGAAGATTTACAGGTAAAAACAAAACTAAGCAGTGGCAACAAATGGCTATTTACGTTCGTATAAAAACCCATTAAATTGTTTTTATAGTTTTTCCCTGGCTGGCTGGAATAACCTGGGGAAGTTTAAATTCGTTTTAGACGGTAATCACTATTTACTGAAAATACAAAACTAAACATATTTCTGAAAATGCAAATGAAATGTTTTAAAATTAATAAGATCTGTTTGTGTATGTTCTACTCGCGAACCTTTTTTTGAGTTTTCATTTCACTAGATGCGAGAGGAGTGGAAAAGTTATTTAGATGACAGAACTATTATATCGAATATGTAGCTGGTGTTTATTTGTCAAATTCACTTATACAGGAGCAAACATTTTTGGTAATTAGATTTGTCAACAAGGCACGACGCCAACATTTATTCGTAATTCAACTAATGTTAATGGAGATAGCCATTCCGGGGCTCAACAAACCCTGATCGTAATTGTAGCCTCTACAGCAGGAACTTCAGACATTCACCTTAAATTTATAGTGTATCACGATCATTATGTTTTAAAGCAATGCATGTAAGAAATGATTGCCCGACATGACGTTTATTCAAACTTCCTCTGCATTTATTTACA
Source organism: Gryllus bimaculatus (assembly GCA_017312745.1). Taxonomy (NCBI): domain Eukaryota; kingdom Metazoa; phylum Arthropoda; class Insecta; order Orthoptera; family Gryllidae; genus Gryllus; species Gryllus bimaculatus. Next base: position 2,587,669 of record BOPP01000140.1, read on the forward strand.
TATTTCCCTTCCTTCACATTTAAAAACACTCACTGATCTTCAAACTTAAAAACTTCGATATCTTCACTAACTCCTCACACTCAATCGCATGCCCTAGCCAGACGACGAAACATCGATGTTTTCGATACACCGACAGCAACTCGAACGTTAAAGCGCAGTAAGACCAAATTGTAACGGGTAGTGACATTAAAGAATACTGTTATTATATCAGCACGTTTTCTTGAGCCCCGGAATATCTACCCCCATCCTTTCCCAACATTAATTGAATGAAGAATAAAAGATAGCAACGACCGTTGTAGATAAAATCTGGTAACGAGTAATGTTCGCTCCCGTGTATTAGAAAGAATTTGCATGGAAAAATGAACCACAAATTGGACGTAAAATTCCTTTTGTCAAAACAACTAAACTTCCCAGTCCTTTCGCATCTAGCGAAGCGAGTCTCCAGAAAGTGTGCGCGGATAATACGGATAATAAAAAGTGGCGGCTTCAGGCACAATTTTAAGGGGGACACAAAATTCGTGAATAGGAAAAGGAGGGGTTGTGAAAAGGAAACTGGAGACTTTAGATAAATTTAATATTCGAGAATCCAACATTTTTTGACATTTTTGAAATTTTAATTCGACAATACAAAGCAATAAACCTAACAATTTAAATAGAAACATAAAAGATAAACTTATTGTTAATTTTAAGACTCTTGAAATAAATTTATAAAGATTTTAAGACTAACACCTTATAATGGAATAGGTTTTCTGCACTACTGTAACCTGTAGGCGATTCGGAGGAAACGTATTTGGAGACAGAAATCAAAAACTCCTCAATAGGAAGCTCTGGCCATCCTGCAAGGAAACATTTCCCAAGTGACGCCGACCCTGGGGTGTGCCCGCAGAGAGCCGCCATTTGCAAGTCCCATGTTGCAATTTTTACAACTCTAAAGCATTGAGCTTAAGGCAACACCATATTTGACCTATAATAAGATGCAGTTCTCGAACGCTCCTAACGAATGAAGGGAAACACGGAACAAGAAATGCTGGACTTCAGAAATCGAAGAATGACGTGGCGAACAATTACTTTAAGATCAAATATTAAACAAAACTAAAGATGTATGTGTAATATTTGGAAGGTCAGTGCCCCTTGACCCTTCCTGCCGTAGCCACCACTGGTTACAATTCATACCAACGTTCTTAAAAAAACATGTACTGGCATGGGGACGTTTGGAGTAGTCAATCATTGCAATCTAAAGGTTCTCTGATATATTGTAAGTGCACGAAACTCATTGTTTCATGTTCAAATTCAGTGTGCAATTTCGTACTGTTTTACTCTTCAGAACGAAATATTACGAGGGGAATATATGGATTATACCATGATAGTAATTTATTGCAATTGCTGAAAACCTGTAAAAAATTGTACACCTGTCTTGTTAAAGAAAAAACGGCATCTTTCGTTATAAATATGTCTAAATATTAACCACATGGAACAAATGTTTTTGTTTTTCAATTTATATTTTTATTTCTGTTGCACTTCTCCCCAAAAAACAAAGATAATTCTGAAAACGAGCGAAATTGCAGAGTGAGATTTACCGTAGACCAGTGTTGGTTACAGTGGCGATCATGCGCCATCTAGCGAGCAAGACGAGAATTACGGAGACAATGCCGCCGTGAAGTAGGGCCTTGAGTTACAGAAACTGAACCGTGGACTGAATTGAATCGTTTATTTCAGAAACCCGTCAAACGCAAAATTCCTCATTCCGAGAAAACTGAGAAAAAGACTCCCAATTTATCTGATTTCAAAATATGTTTTATTTATTAAACCAGTTGATAAATGAATACTTTTCATATAAATATGCACTAAACTATGTGTATATCCTCTAAGAACAATACTCCGCCGCTAATGCGCCTATTAGATTTTGGCGTTTGACGGGTTTCTGAAATAAACGATTCAGTTGAGAAGATTCGTTCTCGGCGAGCCGGGAACGAGTGTACGCACCTGTCGGCGGCGTGCCGGCGCTGGCGCTGGGCGCAGCCGGGGAAGAGGCGCGCGCAGTCGCCCAGGCGCAGCCCCGCGTCGCCCGCAGCCTCCGCCCGAGCGCGCAGCTCTCGCCCCAGCGACAGCCCCGCCCACGCGCTGCGCACACACATACACACACGCGCGCGCGCGCAAGTCACAGCGGCTGTTCCCACTGGGAGAGGTGCCTCAGGACATCGACTGATGGCACTGCAGCGCCTCTCACCGGGAGGCCCAAGGTTCGAGTCCCGACGCCGGCAGGATTTTAGACTACATCGAATTCAGTCGCTGTCTGGAGGAGAATTCTAGCGGCCGGCTGCACTCATCGGTAGCTTTCCGAGGATTCTTCGATCAACACCAGGCGAATGCCGAAGCAGTTCATTAACAAGCGCGCGCGATCTTTCCTTCCCCTTCCTTGTCCTGTCCTCATCCCCTTACTTACACACTATCACATGCATTACACTACCACACGCAGGAAGGCCGATCGGAAGCATAGAGCTTGTGTAGCTTGAGGAGGTTCACCCGCTGTTGGGAGATACCTTCATGTGGAAAGCCTCACGAGTCGACGTGTAGATAGCCGCCAGATTCAGCGGGGGAATCACCGCCACCTCACGTTTTAAAACCTTCACTATGATTACGGGACTAATGACCTTATCAGTTGACACGCACGGAAACACTAATCTCACAAACAAACAAACGCACCGCCCGAGTCAACATTACTAACAACATTACTTTTCTCATCAGTCAGACTCTCGATCCCCGTGCCTGGAGATGAGTTGGCACCACTGCAAGACCACACAAGAAGTGGGAACCCCAGAAAAAGCAGGGAGACGGGCAGGCTGACAAACACGGCCTACAATGCTCAGTAGATTAATTGGGTATTTTTGTAGCTCATGGCCTACAACGCTCAGTAGCCAGTTTTTTGTGTGAAATTGAGTTATTAGAAATTTACAAAACTTCAAATATTATTATTCTTGTGTAATATGTTATTTAAATTCAGTATGGACGTATAAGCAAATGTACTGTGTTTAAAAGTTTAAAAATGTATTAAGTTATATGAGGGAAGTTCAGGTAAAATCCTCATTGTCTCATAATTATGTCACTGTGGGATAACCCCCTGTTCTACTGAGCCCAACTCCCATTTTAGACGATGCAGCGCAATTAGTGCTCGTAGTTGTGAGGAAAATTTTGTCCAATAGTATGCAGAGAGGGCACTGAAGTGTCCGCTAATGAGGGCTCTTCACAAATCCCGCTCGCGGCGCCACGTGCAAGAGGGTAGCCCGGACCGCCGCCAGAGGGGAGTTAAAGCGCGCTCGGTCGCCACCCCTGAGCTCTTCCCCCTCCTCCTCCACCTTCTCCAGCGTAGGAGGGGGAGAGAGCAGCCAACCCTCCCCGGCGGAGAGGGCGACCAAGCGGGGGCCATGCGCATGCATCCAGATTCGATAGCAGCGAACTTAAGGCCCGTTCGCAATGCAAACATAAACATAAGCACGGCATGGCGTTAACATAAAAGTGAGGACTACATCCACAAGCGGACTCGTTCACAATGCGTTCGCCTAAGCATCACACGTAAGACGTTAACTTAAAATCTCAAGCCGCTGTGCTTATGCTTAAGTAAGACATAAGAAACGAACCAATCACAGTACGTTTACTCAAATCAAGAATTGAAATAGTAGCGAAGTCGATAGACGAACTAACACCATGTAGCAAGGGCCATGGACAAAGTCGATACCTCGAAATCTATTCTCACATTCAACTAAGAGTAAACTAGAATATCTCACAGCCAATAGAAACTCTTTATTTTGCTTACGTTTATGTTAGACATTGTGAATACTTCAGTCTATCGCTTATGTTAATGTTTATGACTATGCGCTATGTTTATGTTTACGTTTGCATTGTAAGAGATAAAAAATTAACCAATCACAGTATGTTAATTCAAAATCGAGAATCAAAAGAGGAGCGATGTTTATTGACGAACTAACACCATATGGGCACAGTCGATACCTAGAAATTGTTTCTCATATCTAATAAATAGTAAACTAGAATGTCTCACAGCAAATAGAAATTTATTTTCCTTAAGTTTATGTTAGATATTGTGAATACTTCAGTCTATCACTTATGTTAATGTCTATGCGATATGCGTATGTTTACGTTTTCAATGTGAATGGGACTTTATAGTAGAAACTCTGTATCGAAAACGCGTTCGTATTTGGACATGCTCTCTGACTTGGACTCACAGTTGGTGCGACAGTATGTTTGGAATTGGTTTCTCCCTGTTATTACGACTCTTGGTTACGTGTAAAGGCTGCGTTCTAGGATACATCAGTACAAAATAAAATTGTTGTATCAGACCTTGTGTACTGTGTTTAATTTAGTTTACAGCAGACACCAGTAGTGGCTTCTATATCAATTGTGGCTACTTAAAGCATAAAACACACACACAAAATGGAGGCTTCCCATTTCCTTCAAAAGTGCGGAACGAAGAGCTAATGCCTTCTAGTGGTGAGAGTTAGAAAGAAGTTTCTTTATTTAATTTTCCTTATTTAATATTTAAATAATAATATCATGAGATCATGTTATGAATATTGGCATATAATACAACTTGAACCGGGTTTTTCACCCGTTTTCGACTTTTTGAGCTTTATTTGGGAAGAGATAAGCGCGTTCCCCTAACAAGTAAATGAAAACTAATGGCCCATTTACTTTACTCAAAAAAATTATTTCTGAAACCCAAAGCGTTGAGATAACTATTAAATCATTCTTAACTGTTACCACTACTGGCGCTTTTACCATACTGGTTGGTGACATCTTGGAAAGAAGAAATACTAGAGAGAAATTGCTATGAAATTTAGAACGAGTACGAAATATATAGTAAGCAATTCTTCTACAAAATTATATGAAAAGAGGTGGAAATCTTGATGAATAGATTTGAGTGACATTTCATAGAAAGTTTCTTCACAGCTTACGAATATTTATATTTCAGGGGTCACAGTTGTATTATTCTTAAAATCAATAAAACTTTACCAACTTTTTTTTTATCAACTTTTATATAGTAACTTAAAATGGTGTTAATCCTGCCCGATTTGTCTGTAATGCGAGACTATTATATAAATTATAATTAATAGTACTTTATTGAATATGAGGGATGGATTCATGTTTCCGAGCTTGTCAACTGCTAGGTCATCAGTCAGTATTGGGAACGTTTTATGTCTGGATGTGGCAATATTCCTTCCCGATGGAGAGAGGGAAGGAATTACATGTCGGCTTGCGAGGGAATTCCACCTCAATGTATCTCCACCACCGGCTCTAGGTTCCCGACTGGTTTCCTGACATGTTTGGTAGTGCGGTTTGCATGCGAAGTAATGCATGTTTCTTCCTCGAGAGATTGCGGTGGTCTTCCTCCGGTGAATGGCGAGATCTGACCTACTGTCAACTAGCAATGATTTTCCCAACCAGGTATCTCCTATCAACGGCACCCCGCCCCAGCTGCGACAAGCTCAAAGTTCCCGACCAGTCTCTCGGCATGTGGGGGTGTAGCGCATGTTAGTGTATGTGTGGGTAAGTAAGGAGTGAGGATAGGACAAGGAAGAGGAAGTAAAGATTGCGTGCGGAACGTGGCCCGTTTGTTACAGTACTGCTCTGGCATTCGTCTGATATTCGTCGGAGAAATGTCTAAAAATTACCGATCTGCGCAGTCGGAGCTGAATTTAAAAAAATAGCTCTGAAGCAAGTGTCACAATATGCATCCGTCGGGACAGCGAAGCTCCACCGAGAAGAGTATTGCCGTTGAGCTATCACAGCCCGTTACTCACCTGATGTAGCGCGCGAGCAGGCGCCCTGTGCTGCCTAGTTGGGAGCTCAGCTGCCGCCCCAGCGTACACACGCCGAACTCCACACAGCGGTCGCTCTCGCCCGCGCCGTCGCCCGCACCATCGCCCTCGCTCTCCACCGCAGTCGCGTCCCGCGGCGGCGCTCGCGACGACGGACGCCCCTAAGGAGACACAGCCCTCGCACTCGCCCGCTCCCAACAGCGCGCGCGCTTAACCCTTAACCGCTCAGCGGCCTCGGCGGAGCGGGCGCTAAATGGCACAACTTGCTCCAAGCGCGCTCGCTCATTCGCACAGCTGACTTCACACCGCACACACTCAGTGGCTTAACTGACTCAACAGCCTACACGCCCAATGGCACAGAGGACTCAACAGAGAAGGCGCTTAATAGAATTGATGACGCAACAGCACACTCACTCAATAATACGCAGTGCTCTCACTTAATGGCATACCTGACTCAGCAGTTCACGCTCTCAATAACTGATGGCTCGACAGCGTATGCACTCCATCACATAGCTGACTCAACAGCGCATGCACTCAATAATATTGCTGACGTTTGGAAAATAAATTAAGAAAAAATTAAATCACCATTATTTGTACTTTATACTTCGAAAAAGAATTTCAAACACTATTTTGATTTTCGTATCTAAATTACATGTCCAATAATTTTGGCCAACTCCAAAATGTGGCCGTACATACATATTGTTCGTGGTACATACTATAAATACCGAGAAACTGAGAAAGATACATAGAGACAGGGACAATCACACAGGGAGACAAAAACAGAGAGACAGAAGGAGACAGAGACTGACGGAGACAGACATACACAGACGGAGACAGACTCAGACAGAGACAGACTCAGACAGAGACAGACCCAGACGGAGACAGAGATAGACGGAGACATACAGAGACGGAGTAAGGCAGAGACAGGCGGAGACAGAGAGTTAGAGACACTCAGAAAGAGAGACAGGGACAATCAGACAGAGAGACAGGGGCAGGGACAGTGACAGGGACAGGGACAGGGACAGGGACAGGGACAGAGACAGAGACGGAGACGGAGACGGAGACGGAGACGGAGACGGAGACAGAGAGACTGAGAGAGAGACAAAGACAGGCTGATAAAAGTGAGACTGAGAGAGACAGAGAAAAGTCAGGCATAGAGATACAGGGAGACGCAGAAGCACCGCACCGTAGGGAGCGAGCAGCGAGCACGGAGCTTCCGTGCGGGGCGTGGCGCCGGGCAGCTAGTGAGTGCGGGGGCGCGGGGGCCTGGGGGCAGGGCGCGCTCGGTGGCGCGGGGGTCAGGTGGGCACGCGGTCATCCTGCGGCGCGCGCGCACGCCCACAGCGTCGCCGCGCGCGTCAGCGCCGATCATGCCCGCCTGCGCACGGCACCGTTCGCTTCAGCGCCCGCCCTCGCCCCGGCCGAATTACCAGATAGGAGCGCGCTTCTGTATAGAATCTGGCCCTCCAGGCCCTTACTTCCGTGGCGTATGCCACTGAGTATCGCGCGTCTTTGCCGTCTGCCGACTAGTAACGTCGCCTTGATCGGGCACCTCTAAGACTTAGCGTCACCGTGGGCCATATGTCGCTGATATCGCGCTCTTCCTTCAATGTAGTGCCGCTAGCATGCGCAGATAGTTCGCGACGGGTAGCACTGCTGCTAACAAGGCGTGATCAAGCGAAGGCGCACAACCGAGAGAACACGCGCGTGTAAAAGCGTGACATAATGCCAGCCGCGAGAGGTAGTGGCCTTGAGGCGCGCAGAGTTATAGTAAACCCCACGTTATAGTGCGCCGGGGGGGTGCCAGGCAAACATTGCTTGCCCAACAAAAATCTGGCACGAGAGTAGGTACGCACCCCAGCAGAAAAAGTGTTCATCGTAACTCAAGAAGAGTGCATTTTTCATGGAGAGCGCTTTAAGGATTTGGGAAGTGTATAATTATCAACCTATGTTTGTAAGAAATACGCCATATCGCCCCGATTAGGATTGACTGGAAAATAGGTCCTAAAAAGAAATTAGTACAAAGCCTATTCTAGAACGCAAGAAGCGATTAAGTGTCATTAATTCTTGAAAGTTATGTTTTAATGTTGTATGTAGACTAACATTATGTATGTAACTAAAATTTTTTTTTTTGAGTTTACTGACTACGGAAGGTAGCCGACTAATTTATCGAAATTTAGTTTATAATATTAAGCGATGCATGACTCAGTTTGAAAACGAGCGACGTTACGAGCGAGGATGCAATAAGCAGAACATGTAAACGAGGCTTGCATTCGCTATTTTTTGTGTATAGGGCGGGCGTGTATAATTTGTGACAGAAATCAAAGCTGCAATTGTCGGAAACAACGTTCTGGATGTAATGTCTTGGTATGTTGACATCTGTGCAAAAAACGTGGCACCTCTGTCCTGTTTATCTGTTCTAACCTCTGCGCACGCATTGACTCGCTGCCATTGCTTAATGCAGCGATGACGTAATCATTCGTGCGCGTAAAATCTAATAGTCACATTTGTGCTGGAAAATGGTCCAAATGATGAACGATTTCTTGCAACAGGAAGTCGTTTATAAAGCTGGTATAAAAAAATGGTTTTCCAACTGAACTCCGATTTAAACGTAGAGGCACTTCAGGTCCGAGCCGTACGGAGAGGCACACTTGTCATCCAATCCGGAGGTCGTTATTGACTTGGAAATTACTATACATGGCGAACTTCAACAATACTTCCTCATTTTACGCACGTCGTGAACGGCAACAAAGAAAGAAGCACGCAAAATGCACCAGACACAATAATATATTCTCTTTTAACACTAGCGGCTAAATTATTTGTAGGATTTTGCTAAAATCGCGTCAAAATTTGTAGGATATTTGCCAAAATTGCCAAGTCGCGGCAATCTGGCCCGTCTTAAAAGTCCTGCGATTTTGAAAAGAATCACTGAATTTTGTCAGTACTGTACGTGATGCTCCTGTGACTTTTCAAGGTGGACGGACGGAGGAGGGACATGTCATCCAATCGCGGTGGTTCGTTATGACGAAAAATGTTTTATTTTCTTTCACGAGGCGGAACGATTGCAAAACTTCCTCTTTTTAGATGTTACGTAACGGGAAAGAAAGGAGAAAGATAGCACCAGAAAGACAAATACTCTATTATAAACTGCCATCAAATTAATATTTAACAAAAAAGTTCCACGAATACTAATCAATACACAGGTGTATAGTTTACAACGTGTGTTTACGGTAGTATACGAGATACACGTTGTGCGAGAAGGCCGGCACCATCACACGCCTGGACGTTCCACGCTTTCGAACTCGAAATCTCAGGTGGCAAAAAGGATTAAATATCCCATCCTAGACCGCGACGCGTACTGGGATGTTCAAGAGTTTTCTTTTCTTGTTTTTGATTGATAGACTTGTGATTCGGGTTGGTCTGGATTTTGAAACCATCTAAGCATTCGCCTTATGACCAAGGCGAAAACCACGGAAAACCCCGTATACGTAAGCTTCCGCGGCTCGAATCCACGAATTCTCGGCTATCGGGAGACGCCGCGTCCGTTGGCTGCGGTGCCGACGTTTTCGGCCTGACATGTCGCAGGCTGTCGCTGCCTCAGGGCTCTCGGCGCAGTGACTTGCTCTGTATGTAGGCCTGTGCGTACATGCCGGGTTCAGGAGTGGACGTAGCGGACGTCAGGCAAACTCGGCAGCCAACGACGGCGCGTCTTCCCGGATAGCCGAGAATTCACGAAAAACCCCGTCAGATTGGCCGCCGGGGATCGAACCGGATCTCCCAATGCAATTCCCGAACGAGTACGCACTGAAGTCATTCTGGCTCAGTGTATCATAATTTATTGGTATATTATTGATTATGTATATTTTATTATAATTATTATATTATCTATATAATATACTTTTGTATTATTAGTTTTTTATAGTATCAGTGTATAGTAGTACTGTTTGGCTGTACCTGCAGAAGACAGGGCGAGCGACGGCGCCATGTAGGCGAGGAAGATCCATCCGATGTGCCCGCTCGCGACTGGTCTTGTGTGGGGTGGGCTCGTCCCTCCGAGGCTGCAATTTGAAAGCGAAAACGCGGGATACTTATGAGTGGGAAACAGAAAATCATGTCTTAATAAGTTGGAGTTAATAGAAAATGTGCAATATGTATATAGAGAGTATCCGTTTACAATACCGATTGCGCAATAAATACAAAATTGTTGAAAAAATAACTCATTTTTTTTTAATGCTAATAAGGCATTGGATTTGTCTTTTACGCTTGTTCATACTTAGACTAAAAACGATTATATTCAGATTTCAAGAAAGAAAATACCTCAATTAAACAGGAAACCACATAAAAATGGTAAAGATGTAAGAAATGGAAACGAATATGTACATACAGTAAGATTCATTTATCCGCATTACTTCCGTTAAAAGGGCTTGGCGATAACTTTGAAGGAGGGTGCTAGAGATCTTTTAGTGATTGTCAAGCCAAGAGAGAGCCAGGGAAATAAACGATTTGCCGGGTATGTTGTGTTCTTGCTTAAATAAAATGTAGTTGTAACTGGAAAAATGTTGAATTTGGAACTAGTTCCTCAAAATTATTCTTACAATCCAGTCCTAGATAGTAGCATAGGGGTAGATTCAAAAGTTGCCTGTTTCTCGCTCCAAGAAAATACATCTGCAGCTGAAAGGAGCGTACGGGAAATTGTGCGTGGTCAGACGGGGAAGAGCGGGGGCTGAATGCCCGAAGTCTCCGCCCACGTTAAAATAAGGCATTTAATTGAATAATGTCATTCAATAATAGTACTACTTTTTCTTTTTTTTTTTTTTATGCGTCAACAAGTGCCGCACAGCAGTCGTTTGCAAAAATGGCGGATATGGCGAAGTCGTTTGCTTATTATTACTTTTTCGAGAATCAGGTCCTTACAGAGCCACACTGATTACGAGCATCACACGCGGGCTCATTCCTCTCT
>BOPP01000140.1:2598484-2629620 GCA_017312745.1 Gryllus bimaculatus
CTCCACGATTGACTCGCTGCATTGCTTAATGCAGCGATGACGTAATCATTCGTGCCGTAAAATCTAATAGTCACATTTGTGCTCGAAAATGTCCACATGATGAACGATTTCTTGCAACAGGAAAGTCGTTTATAAAGCTGGTATAAAAAAATGGTTTTCCAACTGAACTCCGATTTAAACGTAGAGGCACTTCAGGTCCGAGCCGTACGGAGAGGCACACTTGTCATCCAATCCGGAGGTCGTTATTGACTTCGAATTACATTACATGCGAACCTTCACAATTACTTCCTCATTTACGCACCGTAACGGCAACAAAGAAAGAAGCACGCAAAATGCACCAGACACAATAATATATTCTCTTTATAACACTAGCGGCTAAATTATTTGTAGGATTTTGCTAAAATCGCGTCAAAATTTTGTAGGATATTTGCCAAATTGCCACATCGGCGCGCAATCTGGCCCGTCTTAAAAGTCCTGCGATTTTGAAAAGAATCACTGATTTTGTCAGTACTGTACGTGATGCTCCTTTGTGACTTTTCAAGGTGACACAATGGACGGAGGGACATGTCATCCAATCGGGTGGTTCGTTATGACGTAAAAATGTTTTTTTTCTTTCACGAGGCGAACGATTGGCAAAACTTCCTCTTTTTATGTATACGTAACGGGAGAAAGGAGAAAGAAGCACCAAATGCACCAGAACGACAAATACTCTATTATAAACTGCATTCAAATTAATATTTAACAAAAAAGTTCCACGAATACTATCAATAACACAGGTATAGTTCTACAACGTGTGTTTACGTAGTATACGAGTTACACGTTGTGGCAGAAGGCCGGCACCATCAACACGCCTGGACGTTCCACGCTTTCGAACTCAAATTCTCAGGTGGCAAAAAGGATTAAATATCCCATCCTAGACCGCGACGCGTACTAGGGATGTTCAAGAGTTTCTTTTTCTTTGTTTTTGATTGAATAGACTAGTGATTCGGAAGTTGTTCTGGATTTTGAAACCAATCTAAGCATTCGCCTTATGACCAGGGAAAACCACGGAAAACCCCGTATACGTAAGCTTCCGCGGCTCGAATCCACGAATTCTCGGCTATCGGGAGACGCCGCGTCCGTTGGCTGCGGCCGAGTTGCCGACTTAATTCGCGCTGCCTGACATGTCGCAGGCTTCCTCAGGGCAGTGACTTGCTCTGAATGTCGCAGCTTCCTCAGGGCAAGTGACTGCTTCTGACATGTCGCAGGCTTCCTCGGCAGGACTGCCCTGAGTAGCCGCGACATTCAGGCAAACTCGGCACCCCAGCAACGACGCGCGCGTCTTCCCGGATAGCCGAGAATTCACGAAAAACCCGTTCAGGATGGTCTGCTCGGGATCGAACACGGATCTCCCATGCAATCCCGAACCGGTACGCACTGAGTCATTCTGCTCAGTGTATCATTATTATTATATTATTATTATTATTATTATTATTATTATTATTATTTATTATTATATTATTATTATTATTATTATATTATTATTATTAATAATTATATCTTATTTTTATTATTTTATTATTATTATTATAGTTATGTACTGTTTTGGTGTACCTGCAGAAGCGGCGAGCACCGCCATGTAGGCGAGAAGCCCATCGCGATGTGCCCGGCTGCGACTTTGCGTTTTTGGTGTCGTCCTCCAGGCTGGCCATTTGAACGAAAGACGCGATACTTATGAGGGAAAACGAAATCATGTCTTAATAAGTTTGGAGTTAATAGAAAATGTGCATAATAGTTAAGGGAGTATCCGTTTACAAGTACCATCGCCAATAAAATCAGAAATTGTTGAAAAAATAACTCATTTTTGTTTTTTTTAATGCTAATAGCATTGGATTTGTCTTTTTACCGGCTTGTTCATACTTAGGACTAAAAAAACGATTATAGTTCAGATTTCAAAAAGAAACATACTCATAAAACAGAACCACATAAAATGGTAAATGGATGTACAGAAATGGAAAGCGAATATGTACCATACAGTAAGATTGCATTTTCCGCATGTAGTTCCGTTAAAAGGGTGGGATTGGGCGGATAACTTTGAAGGAGGTGCTAGAGATCTTTATCGTTGGTCAACGCCAAGAGAGAGCCCACGGGATATAAACGATTGTCCGGTATTTTTTCTTGCTTAAATAAAATGTAGTTTAACTGGAAAAAGTTGTCGAATTTGGGAACGTATTCCTCAAATACATTTTCTGTACAGATCCATCCTAATAGGTGAGCCCGATAGTTATTCAAGAAGTTGGCACTGATTTCTCGCCAAGAAGTAATCATCTGGCTGACAAGGAGCGTAGAGAAATTTTGCGAGTGGTCAGACGGAAGACGGGGGACTGATGCCCGAAGTCTCGCGCCACGTTAACAATAAGGCATTAATTCAATGGATCAATTCAATAATAGTACCCTTTCTTTTTTTTTTTATTTTTTTTGCGTCAACAAGTTGCCAGCAAGCAGTCGTTTGCAAAAAATGGTCGGGATATCGAAAGTCGTTTGCTATTATTACCTTTTTCGAGGAATCAGGTCCTTACAGAGCCACACGATACGAGCATCACACCGGGCTCCGGGACAGCATTGTGTGCATGAATTCTGAATCGCAGAAACCTGTATACTGCGATTTTAGTTCGTTTCTGCCCGCGCAACTTAAATGAACAAAAAAGGAAACAAATGACTGTGAAAAGGAACAAGTGACAAGCCGCCTCGCGGAAGCCGCGAGCGTGGCTCACTCGTGCCTCCGCGTAGTGGTGCTCCTGGGCAACGTGCGTCGCGTTGGTGCCGTTGGTGTCGGCCGTGGTGTCGCCGTGGAGGTGGTGTGTCCGCGCGGGTGGTCGGCGAGTGTGGTCCGCCAGGCTGGCCAGTGGTTCTGCGTACGAGCCCAGCGACCCGGCAGCCGCCGCCAGCCCGTGCCCAACGGCTGCCGTACCCGCCACGGACCCTGCACGGCACAGCGCGGCCAAGGCTTCTAGAAAATCCTTCGTAATGCAGTGAAGAAGAGAAGGAGACTATTGAAGATTGATTGGTGAAACCGGAGAAAAGCCTCAGGCCATCAACTGATGTCACTGCAGTGCCTCTGATGACGAAAGGAACGCAGCACAATTTGCGAGTTACAAGGATGAGCAGCCTTGATGCTTTCTTCGCCACGTGAAGCAAGGCATCATTGATCGACTGAACCATCGAGAGTCGCTCACGTGGGTGTACGCAAACGGCACGAGGGAGGTGCTAGCTTGCGGCGGCCGCGCTGTCCTGGCGGTGGGGCGGCGGCGGGGCGGGCGCCGGGTTCGACGGTCTTGCCAGCGCCGCCCCGCCAGCCACCCCGTCCTCCCCCGGGCCGGGCGGCGGAGGCGGCAGCGGCGGCGGCGGCGGCGACGGGGGCAGCCACCCTGCGCAGACAACCAAGCGACTTGGCCACACATCACCAGTCGGCCGACGAAAGGCCTTAGGCTGGGTTTATTTATGACTATGTGGGTACTTAGAGTTTCCTAGACAAGTTTGTTCAATAGTCCCGTTAGTGCAGTGCTTGTTAAGGTTGTATGTTTGTTAGATCGACTACAAAGAAGTGCCCAAAAGAGTACTTTAAGTAAAATATCTGCTCTTTAAGATGGTACGAAGAAATTTGACATTTACGGCCCTGATTTTTTAATAAAAGAAATTTAAATTGGTACAAGCTCTTCAGACTAAACTTTTGCGGACATAACTTTATTTATTGTTGAAGACGTTATATGGTAATTTTTTTCTTTTATTTAATACGTAGTAAATTGTTTGAGAAATCAAATTATATTAAATGTAACATACCTCACCGGGCATTTTGAGGAGTAATCCATAAACAAACTGCTGAGAAATTCATCGCAAACGAATGAACTGGCTCTCAGCCTTAGATTTACGCTGTACGCCGATGTCGCATCCCTATACTTGGGCTTTTATATCTTAGCGCGCGAGGCCTTGTCTTCACGATGGAATACCTCACGGTATTCCGCGGTTTTCTCAGTCGTGCCGCTAGATGTCGCATGACCGCGACCGTATCGAGCAGAGCTAAGTGTTCGATAAGCTATAAATCAAAGGAAAATAATGACAAAATTATGATCGCGATCGTATCGAGAAGTGCTGGCGTTCATGCGACATGTAACGGCACGATCGCAAAAGACGCGACATATCGTGAGATGTTCCATCGTGAAGGCAAGGCCTCGCGCGGCAAAAAATAAAAGCCCAAGTATAGGGTTGCGAATCGACGTACAACGTAAATCTGAAGCTGAGAGCCAGTTCATTCGTTTGCGATGAATTTCTCAGCAGTTTTTTTTTATAAATTACTGCTAGGAATGCCCGGTGAGGTACGTTACATTTAATATAATGTGATTTCTCAAACAATTTACTACGTATTAATTAAAATAAAAAGGTATTTTGACCTTATAACTTCTTCAACAACGTAAATAAGATTATGTCCGCGAAAGTTTCTCCAGAAGAGGTTGTACCAATTGAAATTTCTTTTATTAAAAAATCAGGGTCGTAAAGGCAAATTTCTTCGTACCATCTTGAAGAGCAAAAATTTTACTTAAAGTTAATTTTTGGGTACTTCTCTGTGGTCGATCTATACCGACTATATAGGTTACGCAGAGGGCGCTTTCTACCTGAGGCGTGGTGGGCGTGGGCGGCGTGGGCGTCGCGGGCGTCGGGGGCGTTGTAGGAATCGGGGGCGTCCTGAGCGAGCGTCGAGGCTGCGGCGGCGACGGCGACGGCGCACAGCAGCTGCAGCTGCAGATGCAGGGGGCGTTGCAGCGGCCGCGTCATCCCTGGCCTTCTGCAACACACGACCAAATGCCCATTAACGCCCACAGTGCGTCGACTGCTAAGGGCATTAGTCCGTACATGTAGTGCATGTTTTTCGTCGGAAGATTGCAGTGATTGTCCACTGTTAGCTGGTGAGATCCGGCGGTGATCTACCGTCTGCTAGCGGGGTTTCCTCAACTAGATCCCCTCAGCTTTTATAATCTGGATTCTGTAATCTGTTACGTAAACCAGATTATGAAAACAGAGACAGTCTGACAACATGAAACACTCTGCACTCAATCAGAGACTGAAATTATACGTCTTGTTCGTTTATGGTGCACAAATCAATGAATTTATATATACAGTTTTTGTAAATTTCAATAGCAAAACACGCAAAACTAATCGTTTTTCAAATAACTGTACATGAGATTTTTATTAGCTAATTTTGTATAACATACTTTATCTAAGACAAAAATATTTCACCAATTTTAAAGTTTTATTTCTTTTTTCAATTTTCGAACAATCAGGGATATCAACGAAAATGATACCTTCACCATTCTCTTAAACATCCTTCGCACTTTTCAACAACAAAATTGAATCAAAAAATTTGGAGCAATTTTTTTGAAAATTTTGAAAATGTCGCAAGGGCTTTTTTGTAACGTATCCCAAATATTAATTTTTTGTTTCAAATTCCAGGGTCAGTGACATCAGCTAGAACAATTGGAGAATATCAATTTTGTAGAAAATCGGCTGAACGGCTTATGCGCTATCGTTTTGCACAGTCGAACAGACGGACGGACAGATAGATGTTTTGCCGTCAATCGACTTTTTGATAAAAAGGAGACACCAAACATGCATCCTGGCAACACCACGTGTTAAAGAAATTTTTTCTATATTCAGCAACAGAATTTATCCACTTTTTCTTTATCAAGACCCGGAAATAAGAGTTTTTGTGCCGAAAATTCGCCGTTTTCAGGCGCACGATTACAATACTTTCTCTTCTTACGATAATAAGTGCGAGAAAGTAAAAATACATAATTACATAAAACTCCGGTTCCTAGTGATCAACCAAAAATTACACGGCGAAGGTGTACAAAATGCAAAAGAAATTTTATAAGAATTTATTTAAAAGAAATGCTTCATGTATCTGATTCAATGACTGGTAACGAGGTAATGATGTGGTACCGGTCTGCATTTAAAATTCCTGCGCACGACGTCTATTGGCTGAAGTCGCACACAATGCCATCCAAGTCTTTCCGTCACGAAACACTTCAACAGGTGCGCAACGCGCGCTGGCTTACCTGAGAACGCGTGCGGGAGACGGCGGCGGCGACGAAGGACAGTCGGGCAGCGAGCGTGTCCTCCGCGTTCTTATACCGCGTCGAGCCAACGGCCTGGGAGGGGGGGGGAGTCGCTTTGTTCCGCCCTCCGCGCCGCCCGACCGCTCCAAACTGCACTCCGCCACGCGTGGAGACAACGCGTCGATCGCTATGAAGGCCCATTCACTATGCGAACATACACATGAGCATGGCGTTAGCATAAAAGTTAGGACTACGTCCACAAGCGGACTCGTTCACAATGCGTTCGCATAAGCATAAACCGAAAGACGTTAACTTAAAAGATTGCAAGCTTCTGTGCGTATGCTTAAGTAAGACATAAGAAATTAACCAATCACAGTACGTTAACTGAAAATCGAGAATCGAAATATTAGCGAAGTCGATAGACGAACTAACGCCATATTGGCCATGGACACAGTCGGTATCGCGAAATCTATTCTCACATCCAATAAATAGTAAACCACAATGTCTCACAGCCAATAGAAACTCTTATTTTGCTTACGTTTATGTTAGACATTGTGAATTCTTCAGTCTATCACTTATTTAATGTTTACGTCTACACGTTTTGCTTATGTTTACGTTTGCATTGGGAATGCGCCTTTGTTCGCTGTGATACAAGAGCTTCGTGCTGGGCCACGTAAATGTTGGAGGACATTAAAGGTGGGTTAAGCCGCTGTCTGGGAGACAATTCTAGAGGCCGGCTGCTCTGATCGGTAGTTTTCCGGTGTTTCTTCTATCAACACCATGCGAATGCCGGAGCAGTACCCTCACAAACAGGCTCCGGGCCTTGCGCGACCTTTTCTTCCTCTTCCTTGTCCTCTCCTCACCCCTTACACACACACTTACACTTACACTAACACGCACTACACTAGCACACATGCCGGGAGACTGATCGGGAGCTTATAGCAGGTCCCGGCTGGAGCGGTGCCCCGCTGGTGGGAGATACCTGGTTGGAGAAATCACCGCTAGTCGACGGTAGGTCAGCGCTGGATCGCGCCATCCAACCGGGGGTAGATCGCCCGCCATCTCCGGCGACAAAAAGACATGCGTTACACTTACGGGACTAATAACTTTAACAGTTAACACGCCCGTAAACACTAACCAATTGTTGTTGGCGAACGCCCCCACCCTTGGCATGTTAGCCATTTGGTGACGGGCCGACCAGAGTAGAAGCACAGACTTTCCCCTCTACTTGTAGGGATCCGCACGCTCTCAATTGTCAATCGCGTAGGTTGCTCATTTAGCGTTACCCCGGGGACACGTGTGGTAGACCACGGACGCGAGCAACTTTGAATTGAACTATGAATTATTATTATTATTATTATTATTATTATTATTATTATTATTATTATTATTATTATTATTAGGCGATTGATGAAAGGTGATCGTGGACTATTTGAACCATCCCAGCAGTCGCTATATGATCGAGGGAAACCACGAAAACCCCGGTCAGGATGGCCGGTCCAGGAATCGAAACCGGGCCTCCCGATTGCGGACCTCCCGATTGCGAAGTCAGCGCGCTACGCACTGAGCCACTTCGCTCATCAAACAGTAATATATCAATCAACTATCTGAAAATTGTTCGTGGCGCTTCGCCTTAATTGCAGATACACAATGTGGATTCGCGTCGGAGGTTATTACTTACTGATAATCTTCCTCTAAGCTCTTATTAAATAAATGTTGTAAAATAAATGCTTCAAAGTGAATGGCATTACCCCAAAATTAAATATCATGCAAAAGCTTACTATGAAATTTTTTTAAAAAAATTTAACAAGTGAAAAGCATCGATTAGAGGTGATTATTTGTGAAATTTCTCACATATGCGTTGCGTTGATGTTACATTTTACATTCAGGGCACTCCTAGGCACGAGCATTTCTGGCATGTAAAATTCGGAGGGACATCAAAAGAAGTGGGAAACTTGGCGGAATTTTAGTTAGTCACAACAGTTTTTTCTTGCTTTATGAAAGTTAACAAAGAACACTAGGTAGATTAAATTATGTAAAGTTATGTCGCTGCTATTCATGAATATAACAATATTAAAGCAACAGCCTACAGCACGGACTTCTGGCGCGTAACATTTTGCGGGATCAAAAGAAGTGTGTTCCTCTGCGGAATTTTTGTTCAAGCCTTGACATTTTGTATTGATTTTGAGCCCGCAGTAGATTGAAAAAGGGTTATGGCCCAGCAATTGATGTATTCAATAATAGTTCCTACTAATTCTTTCTTCGGTGGTGTAAATTTTAGCGTATTAGACTGTTATTGCCAAGTTCGCGGATTCACACCCGATAGAATAAAATTTTTAAGGTCAAAAAAATCCTTCGCAAGACTTCCTTCGGAAGTGAAGTTAACTCGGCTATCCCATGTTGTAGATTTACTGCTTGTAAAATATCATCAAGCCTAAAATAAGCCTCAGCGCAAAATTCAAATTGCCTGTTTCGTCGCACGAATGATCTTTTTCCGCTGGACGGTAAACAGAGCCTAGCAGAATATGGCAGAAGAGCAGGCCTGATAGCCTGAATCTCGCCATGGAAAATAAGGCATCATTGAATTGAAAAATTAGAAAAAGGTTGTTAAATGATGTAGTAGGCATCATTTAAGGGAAAAAGGTTGTTACCAACAGTCGATGATAGCGGTAACGATTATACCAATGGTCCCGCGAAACAATGTGCATATTGGTTCTCGTCTTTAGATAGAAAAACGCAAACCCAAGGGAATAGTCTTACATCTTCCCGCCAGTTCGGGATCGTCTTCATCATATTCCTTTTTCACGCATTTCTTTTCACTTTCTGACTAAGTAACGACGACTGAAAAACAGTTTTGTGTACATCACATTATCGTGTGGCTGTCTCAACGTTATCTAATCAGTAAATGTCATCGTTGAATTAGGTTTTAATGAAAATGTCTTTGGTATAAAAATTGGAATTACTGGATGCACTTGACAAGTTTTTGGGAACGTGTTCTTCCTCCAGAGACATCAGTGGCTGAAAGCCGCGGGTACTTCGGTGGAATCGCCAGGGGAGCGTGCATGTGAGAACAATCTGCTGTGATCCCCTTTTCACTCTGGTGACGCCTTAGAATATCTGCTGTGACAAGGGCCTTTCATTTCCCCTGATCCTACATTCCAGTTCCCATGATGTGGCACCTGTCGACTTGTAGTCTTCTCGGCTTGTTTGCCTTAGAATATCTGCTTGACAAGGGCTTTCCATTTCTCCTGATGCTACATTCCAGTTCCCTTGATACGGCACCTGGCGACTTGTAGTCTTGTCGGAATACTTGGGAAACGCATAGTAATTAATGTGCGCAGGAATATTGAAAAAAAAAACAATCTGATGTGTGGCACATTGCATGTGATTAAAAGAACTCTCAGTGGTAGAGTTACGAGGGATACATTGCTCAAGTACTATAAACTGATGACAGTGCCCTGTGGATTGTACGGTGGTGAAAACTGGACACTGAATTCAAGTGATTATAGCAGAATCCAAGTAGCAGAGATGAGATTTTTAAGATAATTTTTAATAACAAGAAAAGACAGAATAGAAAACAAATGCATCAGGAGAACCCTTGGAATCTACAACCTGAATAATAAAATAGAAGAATATAGGAAGAAATGTAAATACCATATATTAAGAATAAATGATGAACACATTCCAAAGCAAGTCCTGTACTACACACACAGAAAAAAAAAGAATATCGGTAGACCCAGAAGAATATGGATCGATCAATGAGTCGCAATGGACCTACAGGACTAATGCAAGAAGGTGAAGAAGAAGAAGAAGAAGAAGAAGAAGAAGAAGAAGAAGAGTAAGTAATGGAGCATGTGATAATGGGATAACAGTTCACTAGTAATCTAGTGATACTAGATTACTAGTGAACTGTAGATATCTTAACAATAGATATCTTAGCCTACAGTATGGAATTGTTATTAATGAAATTGACTGTAATTGGCTGCGGCAAGTTTGTGCTACGTCAACATACTAAAATCCAATTTTGACTTGAAGATGTTATACAGATGCAGTTTACTTTTCTTTCTATCTCTTGGGTGAACAGGAGCGGATTAACAATTTTGCCATCCATAGGCCAACTAAATATTGTCGCTCTAGCACAATTATTTGTGTCCATTTTTTGCATACAATAAATAAAAAGAAATTGATTTATAATAAAATAGTCGCATTTATTCCGATATGATTACAGTCTGAGAATCTTTATGAAGATACAAATAGAGTTTTAGTCGCGTGAATTCATTATCTATATTTAAGCTACCCCTATTATTCAAAAACATCGGAGAATAAATATAAGATTGTTGATTATACAGATATTTTGGGATATTTGAACTCCTGCATCAGGAATCATTTATCCTGCAGGGTTACAGCCAACTTAAAAAACTGTGTAAAATTTAGAGATTGGTTCCTGTCCACATGCGACTGAGATACAATGATGAACTTTGTATCAGTCGCTTGATACGCAATTATCAGTTTGTGCAAAATATAGCAAATATAAACCCAACTTCAACCAGTGAAAACGACAATATTTGGGGACTTGTTAATTTATATTATTCATTACAAATCAACATTACAATGGTTTTGAAAAAAAGAAATTACCTTTAATAACTAAATATAAAAAATTACAAATGTATAAGTTTGTTGTAAACAATTTTTTGATAAATTATTATTATTATTATTATTATTATTATTATTATTATTATTATTCAAGTAATCTCTGTGTTTACAAACTTATGTAATATATATGATTTAAAATGATTTCGCTCCTAAAAATTTGCTGCCCTAGGCCAGAGCCTATCAGGCCTGAGTGATAATACTCCACTTCGGGTGAAGTTTACTTCTGATGAATTCTACCTGTATTTTCTCTGTCCAGAGAGCTCTGATCACTTAGCCGTTCACGCTCTGAATACGAGGATGTTGGTTGCAGCTAAAAGAGCATAATACTCTTGACAACGAAACTGTACTGCAATTTGTTCTGCTTTTTGAGGCATTCAAGAAACACGCGAGGTACGCAGAAATCTGAAATTATTTCTTTCTGATCCCTAGATTCACTACTACACGAGATTCATAACCTCATAAGAAGCTGACCTAGTTTTAAGTACAATTAGAGTAAACAAACCGTTGAAAATCACAGTATTTTTGTCATTAATCACAAATGAATTTACTGTTCCGTAAAATACTGGAATAATATTTGCTTCCTTACTCTGACAAAACATTTCTTTAATCGGTTTCTTCCGATATGATTTTTTCAGGCGAATATATCTGAAGAGTCCTGGAAAATAAAATTAAGTAAAAGAATCTAAGAAATTACTTACTTACACAGTTTTGTAGATATTTGTCATATATTTCAGTGGAACAAAGACCTAAGACATTAGACAGAACATCATCAAGTATTTCAATTATTTATTTTTCAAGTGAAGTCTCATTTCATGAAAGGAATGGAAGAAGTTATGGCTACTTTATTCATGTTTTACTGTTGCCTTTCTCATGAATGGGCAAGGAGTTGAAAAAGTTTTCCCATAACTTTTCATCTTTTAACCTCAAATATTAACCTCTGATATTAAATTTCTTAATTTCATTAATAACATTTAAATAGAAAGCCTGATGACAAAGTAAACAGAAGGAACAGTTATATTGCAGAGATCAACTAGTGGTTCTACAATACACGTTTTATATAACTATAAAATTCTAATAATGATATGGTTTTTATAAAAAGACGTATTATGAATGTTGCTTCGTATTGGAAATTAACCTAATTGGAAGTTAAAATTGGAATTAAAACTGCAATTCACAGCCCTCTAAGCCCGGTAACTATGCGCTGCTAAACCTTGTAACACTGCCCATTATTTGCTAATTAGCTAGCGAGCTACAACATAGCAATTTTATGTAGGAGTTTTGTGTCGTCGTAATCTTACAAGTGGTTCAAAATCAACGTTCCTTCGCGAATTATAGGGACACAAGAAATTGGGTCAAATTAATAAGGAATTTGCGTGCAGACTTCGAGCGATGTGGAACAGCAGTCGTGATAGCTGGTGGGCTCTAGCGTCGCCGAGCGTGAAACAATAAAGCAATGCAATGCGAGAACGTACCGCGCCGAGAGCAGGGGCCACTGAAGGAGCTTACGACTTCATCGCTCGTTAGCGCTCTTAACAAGCGCTCGATTTCTAACATTTTAGGGGCCGTAACGCGTGACAAATTGGTTAATTTTATATAAATTTATTGTTTTTGTTCATTAATTTATCTATTAATAACTATAAATAATTCTTATAATAAATGTCATTTTAGTTTCATGCATATTCGAAATAATCGTAACTTCGTTTAATGATTTTTTCGTCAACTAAATGAGTTTATATCTTATATATTTCATCATACATTCTATTTGTGTTCATTGATTTTATTCAATTTAACTAAATTCTGGTTCAATACAATATATACCGACAAAATATCAAAGATCATTTTATAAACGTTTTCACAATACCAAATTTCTGTACTTATTTGGCATGTCAGAAATTTTCTGATAAAAAATATTAAAAGTTTCCTGTTGTCGGTTACTCATATAATGACATAATGAGAAGCACAACATAAAATTACATTTATCTTTCTCAGAATTAAAAAGCTTTTCAGAATGTAAATGTGTTTACACATTCGTTTTGCATTCATTTATGTTGTTTCATCTAAAAATCAAAGTAAAAAAGAGTCTGTTGGCCCAAAGCCAACCATTTCATACGCGAAGAGATACTGGAACGCCGTGTCGATGCGTTCGCCCTGAAATCAAGCCCTCCTTTTAATAGTGCGGAATTTGAGTGCTTGAAGTTAACCCCAAAACTTCAGTGAAACCCGAATCTTGAAACAAAAATTGCAGTGATGAAAACTGAAGAATTTACTACCTAAGTGTCGTATGTATAATTTTGATTGTTTTCCAGTTCCAACAAACGTAACCAGTTTTTATTACGCATAATTACATATTTTTAAGATTTTTTCTTCAAATGCATATATTTATTTATGCTGCGTATTTAAGTTCATATTTTCCAGGTTTTGGGGCAGGAGTGAGTCCAAGTCAGGTATTTTCGTGTATTTCTCTTTCAAAAGAAAAGCGAATTAAGTCATGCCAATGCCAAAATACCAATAGTCTTCTAATATGAATGTTTCATTCAGATGGATTCCAATTTCCGATAGTCTTCTGTTAAGATTGCTTTCGCTTGAATCGATTTACAACTTGCACATTAACTTAGTAAACTGGGTTTAATGTTACGGCATCTTGTAATAATGCTATTGGTTCTTTCGCTTAATATTTTCTGTTTATGACAATGTGTAAAAATATTTTATTACGCGTTCTGTACTGCTGTGTAAAATAAAGATTATATAAATAAATATTATCTGTTGATAGCTATATTTTTGTTTGACGCATATTCTTAGTTTTAAGCACGTGTATTGGCTATGTTAAATGCATATATTTCCACCTTTAAGTGCATGATTGCATGCATATTTTTAACTTTTTTCGTGCATTACGTTCCGGGGTCTCGTAATTATTTAGTCGTTAGTTAACTAATTAGAAAGTAGATTAAATTTCTAGAATAATAAGTTAGTTCTTTAATTTAAACTATTAATTAATTGCAATTAAATTGATGCTATGACAACACTTCTTTGACTGCAACGTATTGTAGACAACGACTACCACCACCGGGTCACGCCATCCAATTTTTTAAAGAGAAAAATATGCATTTAAATGTCAAATTTGTGTCGATATATTAACCTTAAAAGAACTCGTTTTCGTACATTTTCTTATACGTTTTGAAGTGAGTTTTACAAGTGATTACTGAGATATGTTAATATGTACAGAAATTGCGGTATTATAATATATCTCCGTTACAATGTGCGAGAAAGTACAAGTACGTTCTGCTTCAATATCACTGGTTTACTGATTGATATGTAAGTGATCGCCATCAAAATTATTTGCTTATTTTTTCAGTTCGCATTTCGCTGCACAAGCGTCACCAGTTTCTGTACGCTACAAGCTTGGTATATGTTTTCCCATATACTCATCACAGTTTCCCACATCTTCCCCCAAATGTATCCCCAAAAAGGTTTTCTCAAACATATTTTCATGAAGCCAAATGCACCACGATTATAACTATTTCGTCTGATTCACGCCATTTTGCCCCGCTGCATTCATGGAAGCTACTGTTCAACAACTGCCACTCGGGTGGCTCATAAACAGCATGCTAGCTTTCCTTGGTGCGCGCCCGGGTTCGTTTCCCGGCCGGGGCGAAAATGAAGCTGTAG
This sequence comes from Gryllus bimaculatus, assembly GCA_017312745.1. Classification (NCBI taxonomy): domain Eukaryota; kingdom Metazoa; phylum Arthropoda; class Insecta; order Orthoptera; family Gryllidae; genus Gryllus; species Gryllus bimaculatus. The sequence goes on from BOPP01000140.1 coordinate 2,612,893, forward strand.
CTATCTAATACCCCAGTTTCTGTAGTTGTGCTCAGCGTGCCAAAAAAGCTAGATACGGAAAAGTAAAGCTACATGTCTCTCACACCCCCAGTGGTGTATAATAAATAAAAGCAAGTTTCGGGCGTGGGATCACCACTAGCTGGCAAAAGTCGGATTAATCCATGCCAAATACTTACACTTGGGCCTCTAGGATGACTCATTGGCAACGTACTAACTGCCCACGGCCTGGTCCCGGGTTCCATTCCCGTTCGAGGAAAAACTAGAGTTGTAAGTTTGCTTTAAAAAATCGTCTCAGTTTCTGTAGTTGTGTGATAAAGAAACGCCCAGGCAGGTGGTGTCTGCTAATTACGGTGACGGGAATACGCCGAGTTTACCGCAAGTCTCTCTTACCTCGCAAGCGATGGAATTGAACTAGGGCCAGACATGGACACCGTTAGCTGTCAGCAAAATAGAACATACATGCACTTCAAAAAGTCCGTTGGGGCCAACGTTAATTCCCCATCTTAAGATACGCTTGATTGACTTTTAATGATTCTGGGCGAGCCAATTGCTAAGGTCATTAGTCCCGTAAGTCTAGGAAATGTTTTTCCTCGAGAGGTGACGATGATCTTCCCTGCTGAATGGCAAGATCCGGCACCGACCTGCCGTCGGGTTTCCCTTACCAGATATCTCCCAGCAGCGGAGGCACTACCCCACCCGGAACAAGCTTTAAGCTCCCGACCGGTCTCCCGACATGTGTGGCAGTGAAGTGCGTGTAAGTAAGAGGTGAGGATAGGACAAGGAATGGGAAGAAAAAATTGGGCGTAATCCGTGATCCATTTGTTAGGGTGCTGTACCGACGTTGGCTTGGAGTGGAGAAGCCGCGGAAAACGCCCGAACAGAGCAGCCGTCTGCTAGAATTCTCCTCCAAATGGTGACAGAACCCGACCTAGCTCTCTAGCTAGTGTCGAAAATCCTGCCGTCGATAGTCGGCACTCGAACCAATGACCTCCCGGTCATAGACACAGCAGTGACATCAGTCGATGCCCTGAGCCACCTCTCCCGGCTGCACGGTTGAGATGAGGTGCGCGGATAATACGCGGAAGCGAGGCCGAGGCCCGAACCGCGGCGCAGCGCCATTGGCCGAAGAGGAGGGGGGAGATGAAGGGGAGGCCGGCGCGTGCAACTCCCCGCGGTGCGACGCCCCGTGGGCAAGGGGGCGGGGGGGGGGGAGAGACGCTCATGACGTCACGCGCCGTATCGAACGACGCGGTCGCCCGGCAACGCAGCCTGCGCCGCTCCCCGCCCCCTCTCCAGGCGTCGCCGCAGCCGCCAAGGCCCTCCACCGCCCCCCTCCGCCCACGCTGCCGTCAGCAGCTCCATTGTTGTGCCTCGACGCCGCAACGCACGGAGAGGAGGGCCGCCTCTCTGGGATTCCGGCGCTCTACGGGCTCTGACATTGGGGGGTCACATCGACAACAAAAGATCCATGTTGGCAAACATCGACGTTCAAAAATAAAATATCAATGTTGTCAAACAACGATGTTCAAAATAAGATCATCAAAAAGGTATATGTTGTCAAACATCGATGTTCAAAATTAAAACATCAAAAATATCGATGTTTTCAAACATCGATGTTCAAAATCAAAACATCAAAAATATCGATGTTGTCAAACATCAATGTTTAAATCAAAACATCGATGTTAATAATACATCGACCAAAAACCATCGACGTTTTTGAACATCGATGTTTTAAACATCGATTTTTTAAACATCGATGTTTAAAACCATCTAATATTAAATTCGTGCGAAACAAACTCTATTTTAACAATGGCCGTGCATATTAATTTATAATTAAGATTTAACCAGAAACAAAGTTAAGAAACGCCTCTTGGTGTGCGTAATACGAGGAAATAAGGACAAGAAATACTAAGTGCCAGGATGCATTTCCGCAAGGATGGGAGTCTCCGTCCTCAAGCGATAGAACACACCGCGCTTGTTTGGTTCGAATACAAATAGATAGTCCTTCTGCCATCAGTAATAATTTATATTAAACTTTTTACAAAATTTTATTATGGGAATATTCCATCACGAACATAGCATTGAAAAAGTAAAAAATAAGGCTTTTAATATAATTCGATGCTTATAAAACTTCAATGTATTTTTATAGAAAATCGTGTTTTGAAAACATTAAAATTGAATGTCGCAACCCTACTCTGAGATCGGAGATGCGGTAAAACGAGCTGTTGGTGGAACCAGGGTCGAATTTAGGCAAAGGCTCTAGAGTCACGTGCCTACGGCGACAAACTTTTGGGGACTATAAAAATTGTAGACGACGTTTTTGTCAATAATTTTCTAAAATTTTATAACATATATAAGTGATTCATGTTATAAATTTGAAAAACTACACGTATTTAAAAATATGCAATTTTGGTAATCTGTTTGAAGATGTCTTATTTCCTTAATATTTTGTAGTGTTAAATTTAGACATTACGTAATTTAAGAATGAAAGGTAGAACAGCGGTAGAATAATAAATATTCACAACAACGAAAAAAAACATTATGAATGTGTGTTATTTCTATACATCAAAATATATGGTTTAAAAATTAATTAATTTCCAATTGAAAAAATTGAACACGCACAAATTATTAATTACATCATAATTAATTTTAACCATAAATATGTGTCCAACTTTGAAACATGAATAGTATTTGTTATTACATATAACTCCTTTTCAGTTGTTGTTTTTTTTTGAAATGGAAAAAAATATGCGGCAATTTTTCGCGTGCCTACCTGCGACAAAGTTGTTAATCCGCTTCCATGTAAAACAACTCTGAATTTTAGAGAACGCGAGGTGAATTGCTTCTAATGAATAATAGTATATGAGAATTGTAAGAAATTTTATTACAATTCAAGAGTTGGAGAATTATTAAAGGATGCTGTTTGGCACTTGGACTCGTTGCGGCACGAATATTGCACAATAATTTATCCACTTCGCAAATATCCTAAGGAACTTATAATTTTCTTTTAAATTTGGCTATTCGTCCTCCGATAGGTGACATACTACACTTTATTAACATTTCACGAAGTACACTTCTCTTACACATCACGTTTCACGAAGTACATGATAGTAATTAACAGGAGACCATGGACTAGTTCTAATAATGTTTGCATTTGGAGACTGATTATTGTTGTTAATAGTTGCTAGTCGTGGATTATGAGAACTCTTGTATCGAAATAAGTCTTTTTACATCACCGCACTTAGTTTTGTAATGTTTGGCGTAAGACAATTTAAGGGGATAAATATATTTAAATTAAATTAAGAGTGTGAGAAAAGTGGAAGACTGCATTCGTACTCTATTAATTTATCCGTTGTCATTAAAGTATTTAAGAGTTGCCGTCATCCGGGGCGACATTGGTATCACTCCCTCTCATTTGAACAAAAAAAAATATGTTTATTAAGCAATTTCAAATTATTTCATCGCTTTAATAATTATATGGTTAAGAAATATGTATTGACAAATTGAATTTATTAGTAATAAAGTATATAATTAAGATTCCTTTCCATGAAAAGATTTGCACCCATAACTTTTTTATAATCTTATAAAAATCTTAATACAGAGTGCCACAAACTCCAAGAATAAAACTTCACGAATGAATTCTTTATTCACAGAATGAAGAAGTTCATTACACTATGTCCCGAAGATGATTAATTACACGCTGTTCTCACATGTCACAACAAATGTTTCAAAGGCTTATCCTGCTTGAGGCCTCTGCTCGACATTGCATTGGGTGCTCAACACGTTGAAAAATGCCTGGTAAAGTGCGTTTTGTTTGGAAGAATGACACAATGCAATCCTGGAGACTGTGTCCACAGGACACAACAGTCGCAAGCACGAGAGACTTGAAGTGACCCTCGGTGTTGAGTGCTCATGCAAACTTTCGTGTTAATGTTCGTGGCAATGGATTTCTTTAATTTTCTGTAAATCATTTCCGGTTGTTGAGAGGATTTGTTTCAAGATTAATTTTATACACAACACGACTATTTGTGTAATAAGTGCAAGCAGAATCTCGCTTTCGTTCAACGATCAAGACCTTGTATTAAATGAATAAAATCTGGGATACTCGCATTAATTAATATTCGGATAATTCTGTAAAAGCATTAACAATTGTTATGAATTTGGTTAGGGCCTTGGCCCGATTCACACTTGACGCGCGATGGACCTACGTGCTCCAGCAACTACATGTGGAGTTGGGTGTGGGAGCTTGAAATGAGACTTTACCTTTATGATTATTAGCAAGGTGTGTACTTTCTATAGGTTGGTGTTTTATTTATCTTAGTTTATATTTTTTCTGTTTATGTAATGTTAATGTTAAATGAACGAATTTAATGTAATTATGTTTGTTGTCCTTATTCACTGTTCATTTTGAATACTCTAACCCTGATGAAGAAATTAAATATTTCGAAACGTTGGCCCAACTAATTGTTTCTCTATGACCAATCTCGTGAAACAATTTTAGTTTCCTGTTTTTGATTTAGTTATTTGCCTTTACCGGTTATCAACTAGTGATCACGCTATGGGAGTGAACGTGATCATGTGTGTGCGTGTGTGTGTGTGTGTGTGAAATGTAAACGTAGTTGCTGCGAAACAGACTGTTTTCTCGCTGTCTCGCTTAAGATGCTTGTAAATGTGGAAGCTTGGCCAGATCGAAACGTAATATTACCTTCCTACACTTTTCTCGTTCCTGCAGAGTCTAAATCGTAAAAATACGTTTCTCGCAGCCCGCAGATGTATTTTAACGTACGAAGATTTCGTTCGTAAACAATTAATATTAGAAAATCATTAGTATTTAGTACCTCTTTTGAAAAATTGAACGTAGCCAAGAATAAATGTCAGTATTTTTTCAATTTTTTCTTCTTTTTCTCCTTCTAAACATGCACGTATAAGAATTTGCATAAATCAAGCAAATTTATCACTACAGTTTACATATTTTCTGTTTATATTGTCGAATGTCCATAAAATCAAAAACCGTTAACTTTCCTTGTTTACAGTTGGTTTTATTTTATACTCATGTGCAAAGTAGTGCAAGTCTGGTGGCGCCATGGGATACAATCAGTCCAATGAGTCAGTCCATGGGATACAATCAGTCCAATGAGTCAGTCCATGGGATACAATCAGTCCAATGAGTCAGTCCATGGGATACAATCAGTCCAATGAGTCAGTCCATGGGATACAATCAGTCCAATGAGACAGTCGGTCTAGCCAGATAGTATCGCGTAATAATTTTATTTGAGACATGTAAAACAATTGATTACATCGTTCATTTATGTTTTTCAGGTTTTCTTCACATTTACAATTGGCCTAACACGAATTTCTTTGTACTCCGGTGTCTTGGTTTGTAAATAAATTGAACAGTATTGGAAGAGTTCTGAAATTTGCTGTAATACATTACATACGAAGCATAGGACGGGTATGAGTGATAAAATTCAAGAATGAGTATGTGATATAAGTTTAAAATTAGAGAAAATTAAGAAGTCGACCCAACTTTACTTATATCAATATTCTGATAAAAATTTACAAATTTTAAATTGTGAGATGTTCAAACAGATATTTACATATTTAAGTGACTCGCTACAGTAGTATACATCAATTGACGTCACTATAGTGCCTATGATCGAGAAGTTCTAGTGTACCAGCCCAACATATTTGTTATTGTATTGTTTAGTATTTATGTACTGTAGATTTGATACTATGCAATATTATTGTTTAAATAATTACATTATTCGACCATAAATGGAAATTTAAATATTTCTTTTAAACAAAGAAAGGTAAACGAAAATGGCCTTGGGGGGGGGGCATGGCTGCTATGACCCCCCTCTAAATCCGCTAGTGGCTAGGCCTAGTTTTCAATCGCGATAATTCTAGCGTCAGAAGTCTGAAAGTAGTTTTGCCGATCAATACCAACCGAATTCAAGAACCGTACCCTAGCAAAGGGACGCGCGCAAATCTTTCCTTCCTCTTCTTGTCCTTGTGTTATCCCACATTCCTTACCTACACAAACTTCTCCTTTCATGATAATGTCCGAATCCTGCCGCCGGCCGTCGGAATTCGAACCCAAGGAACTTTCGGTCAGAGGCACTGCAGGGACAACAAGTGATGCCCTGAGCCACCTAGCTCGAGTCGAACATTAGGAGCTCCCTGTCAGCGACGGTGCAGAGGCGACAACAATGTTGCCACTAGACACGCAGCCGGATCCCCCTCCCCTTCCTGGAACTGCCCACGGTCTAAACCAGGGCTCTGCAACTCTCGGTCAAAACCGGGGACACAGCTGGAGGTTGCTACTATGGGAGGCGCTAGTATTGTCGGGTACAGCTGTAGGTTAGGCTCACCAATTTTCCCACACACAAATTAGCTAATATGTGAGAAATAGGAAAAGTGTGTTCTAAATGTTCAATTATTCATAATCCATACTTATAAGAAACCTCTGAAGAAAGCGCGAACACAGACGTTATCTTTTGTAACATAATGGGCCTGCTTGCGACCCGCGAACTCACGCAGCAGCCACACACATTTAAAGTATCGTTGGCAGCAGTTCGTGTTGTATTTCCTGTAAAGAAGGTGATGCAGCAGAGCGCCCCACCGTAGTGGTTTCCATCACGTTCAATGGGAGTTGTAGGGCCCTGGTCTAAACACAGCATTGTCACCAGTTGGTCTGTGTGGGCAGCAGAGCTTTCTATAGAAACGCGCGTTCCGGGAAGACCAACTCATTCTTTGCGTCCGCTGACGTCAGTCTGATCTTGTCCGCAGTACGTTACTTGGAAACTTTTCAGATTCCCTCGGGTGACGACACCCCCACTCGACCTCGCCCGCTTCATTGGGAAATTCGCGAGGGTGGTAACCTCGCATATTTATAGGTAAGTTATGTTATTGTTGGGTGGTATTTTAGGCCTGTATAACGGGAAAGAACATTTTAAATTTAAAGCGACTCAAATACATGATTGGAAACAATGACAAAATGGAAGTCATGGTCTATTTTTTGCGAAGGTCAATTCCATTGAAATACAGAGAAAGGCTAAATTCAGAACATTAGTGAGACAAACAAGTGAAAGCCAACACCCACAAAGGGTTGTCGTGCTAATGGAAGAAGAAGGAAAATAAGACAAACAGGAATTCTCAAACAAACCAAAAATAATAAGAGATCCTAGGCAGAAGATAGTCGGCAAAAACAGAATGATGAGAAAGAAAAGGAAGATAAAGCGTTTGCAAGATCTATTCTCGACACGAAATAAAGACAAAGTAGAATTTGTGATTAATGTTTTGCGAAAAATGTATTTATTGTCTTACAGGTTGGCTCTAAATTCAGAACATTAATTTCTAGTTCCTTTGAGGAGGGAGGAAGGAAGAAAAGAGAGAGAGTGTGAGAGAGAGAGAGAGAGGGAGAGAAAGAACTCGGATCAAAAAAGGACAACAGGTCTCACGTCTAAGGAAGAAGAAGTTGAAATTCTTCCGTGCAGTTTCCAGTATAAATATTTCCACAAAACCGACTGAATGTAAAGATGTTCTTGATTCATCTTTTGTAACATACGAACGCATTACATTGATTGCACTGATAAACTCATCACTGTCGTAAAAGTATTTTCGCAATTCGCACAATATTTTTTTCTTATTATTTCATATTATTTCTGTTAATAACTGGTTCATAAAAACATGTGGCAATCAATAAACGAATGGTTCTTGTGCAATAACAAGATAAAGATAAGGTAAGTAAGTAGACGGATGAGTTGCAGTTGAACAGGCTCCTGTGTTCCGCGTGCCGTGCGGGTTGCCTAAGCGACGTCATCTCACGGCGCATCTGTGTTCTTTGGCATGCTTCTTGCAGCTGTTATTACTCGTAGATGAGATTGAATAATATTTGAAAAATATATACTTTTTAAATACTTTTTACTTACAATACTTACTTACAATACTTTTAAAAATAATTGAAAAATATATACTTTTTATTATGACTAGGAATATTTTGAAAATATCTCCGGGAGAAGAACAGATAAAGTATCCCTTTCCAACAATGCAGTACAAGCCCAGGTCATAAATGTTTTTTTAATACTAAAATATTAAAAAACAGCTTGCAATAATGAAATATATTTATAATAGGAAAGTGGTGGATGCGATTAATTCCTGTAGCAACTGTTGAGGGTGAGCCCATCGATTGTACCTAGATCCGCCAATGCACACACACATACACGCGTGCTCTCTCTCTCTCTCTCTCTCTCCTCTCTCTCTCTCTCTCTCTCTCTCTTCTCTCTCTCTCTCTGACTGTCTCTGTCTCTCTCCCCTGACGTACTCGCTGAGGCACTCAGCAGAGAGACAAATCCCCCCCACCCTCCGCTTGGACCGCGCTCGTGCAGGAGGAAGCCCGGCGGGCGAGGGCGAGGGGAGGCGCCCTAAGGGGGAGGGAGAGGCGCACGTGGCGCAGAGATTTCGCGGCAGCGCGGACCGCCCCCCGCCCCCAGCGCCCTTCGCCCCCCGCGCGCCAGACGGGCGGTGGAGGCAGAGTGCAGGGTGCAAAGGATTTAAATGAAGGCAGGATCACGGCCAGCAGCACCTGAGAAACTAGTGGAACGATGTTACATGTGTTGCTTAAAGCTTGGGGGGTTGCATGCAACGGAGCATGCTGCGAAATAAAGGCTGTTTTAAAGCGAAACGGGAACGAGGTAGGAGGGGACAGGGAGGGTGGGACGGACGAGTGTGGTGAGAGGAGGAGGGAGGAGATAGGAGTCAGGAGGAGGAAGATAGAAGAAAAGGAGAGTGAGGAGGAGGGAGGGAAGACGTATAGAGGAAAGGAGACAGGAAGGGAATGACCAGACATGGAGAGACGAAAGGGAAGAGAAAATAAGAAAGGAGATGGTGAGATGGGAGGGAGGGAGAGAAAGGAAGGGAACAGATTGAGGGAAGAGGAGAGACTGGGAGGAAATGGGCGAGTGTTGGAGGGAGGCAAGGGAAGAGAAGAGGAAGGAGAGGGAGGGGAGAGATTGAGGAAAGAAGGGAAAGGAAGGGCAGAGACTGGGAACAAATGGGCGAGTGGTGGAGGGAAGAAAGGGAAGAGACATGGAGGAGGTAGGTGAGAGAGAGGAGGCACTGGTCACGTGGCAGTGACGTGGATGAAGGGTGAGACCCAGCGGAAGGATTGCCTCTGCAAGTTGGCTGCCGCAGTGTAGTAGAAAATTTGCTTCCTGGTCCAGAGCCGACCACAACGCGCTCTTCGAGCCGGCAGATCGAGAGCTCAGAGGCGAGAAAAGGAATACGCGGGGGCCATGGGCAGCGCCTTCGTGGGAAGATCTCAAAACTGCGATGGCAGAGGTATTTTCGGGAGCACTACACAGCGCTGGGTTCTAACTCAATATTGCATATTAAATACTGTTACTCTGTAGGTTGATTCGTGAGACAAGCAGAGTGAACACTTGTTTGAGCAAGTGCACCTTAACCCTAGGAAAGATACACGAATGCTACACTGGTAAATGTAGCTACACAGGATTCATATTATGAATAGTAAAATTTAATTGTGTTCTAAAATTAATATATAATGAGTAGTTTAAGTTTAGAAACTACAAAATGGAAATTTTGTCTGAATCAATATCTGATGTAAAAAACTCAGCCCAAAAAGGTAATGTACATTTGCTTTAAAAAACCAGTAGTTTTCGCTACATTTTGGCTGGAAATTAACAAAGTATATACAACTGTCTACGCGGCCCCGTGTTCGATTCCCTGTCGAGCCAACACTATAGTGTGCATTTTCCTTGCAGTGTCCCAATATATGTTGTGTGACGATGGAAAAATTCACTTCTCAGGTTCAGAAGACCGGAATACGGCGTGGGGATGTCTACGTGCTAACCACACGTACCCCCTTAACCCATGGTCGTAAGGCACGGACGTCGCCGGTAGGCCTGAGCTCGTTCACACACCAAGTACATAGATATGTACATATACAGCTGTACCATCGACTACGAGCCACAATAAATATCCGCGGAGAACAGGAATGGATGAAAAGTATAAGAAAAACATTAATTCAATACATTTAATTCTAATTTACAATTGAAAATCCCAATATAAATTCTACTTTTACTGTATTCTACAATTTGTATTCTCAATGTATTTATTATTTTCTTTAAAACAATATGCAAACCTTCATTAAAATTAGCCCAATTATGTTTTCTCTCTTAATATAAGATTTAAATGTAATGTGAACTTAAAATGTTCAATGTAAAAATGTGAATGTAAAATTGAGTATCATAATTTTGTACGAAGTTTTATTACGATAATTTTATTATACCGCCGTACGCTTCATTGGGCAAAAATGCAGCGATGAATATTTGAGAAATTCTTGGCTACCCGGGAGACGCCGCGTGTGACTCTCTCACTGCCCTGAGGAAGCCGGTGACATGTCAGGGGAAACGTCGGCCTCTCAGCCAACGACGCGGCGTCTCTCGGATAGCCATGGAATTATGGAATCGAGCCTCGGAAGCTTAGGTGTGCAGCGAATATTTGAGAAGTTTACTGTTCAAAGGTGACATGATGAGAAAGATAAGATAAGACAAGTTTACTTACTTGCCTTTAGAGTTACAATATTCTCGCCGGTATATTTATTCATATAATAAAATTTATTTGCAAATGAAATATGGTGGTATGTATATAAAGTATAGAATGATATTAAAATTAATTGCATTGTGAATTTATTGCAAGGCAATCATGTCCATTTAGCTAACCTCTTTACGTGGTTATTAGTACGTTAATAGCCTCTTGTATCACGATTGTTCAACAAATCAGGTCTCTAAGCCAACTATTTGACTACTTGGGATGTAATAGATTACCCAGATTTACACCACCGTTTTTTTTTCCAAGAATTATTTTGCCAGTGAGTTCAGTAACACGTTGAGCATAGTGTGAAGTATGTTATTACTGGGAATGGCTTTGTTTGGAAGAGAGTTGATTGGAGGCCACCTACGGAGTGTCCTTGCCTCGTCGATGTCTCATCTCTGTCTGTCTGTCTCCCTCTCTCTCTTCTCTCTCTCCTCTCTCTCTCTCTCTACTCTCTCTCCTCTCTCTCTCCCATTGTGGCGTTTTCTACCTTTAAAGGCTTCCGTTGCACCTACACGCTTCTTCATTACAGTATTATTAGAAGCGCTTAAAATACCTTTTAAAATAGAAATAGGAACAAATAGGCATGTTAGAAAACTTCAGCCTCTAAATGCAGCTACAATAGACATGCCTCAATAGAATAAAAAGTGGAAATTCAATGTGACATGTTTTCGGCACTTACTGCTTGTCGCAGATTATCTACTAAGTTATAATAAAAACAGCTCTTAATATATATTACACCTATAAAATAATTTTAATTCCAATACCAGCTTGACCTTTGATATCAACATGGTGAACTTCTTGGACTTGAAATGAGCTAGTACTCCGTAGAATACATATTCGAAAACAATGAAATAAAAATATTTCATAGCAAATCATGTTAATAAAATATACGTATTTGGTTTTGTGTATGCACAGAGAAGTAAATTAAAAATTTTATTGAGTTTTAATTTCTTCCATGTACAAGTAATGTACTCGGATGATTTTATGTTTAATCACTTAATTAGTCAAACAATAACACATAAAAAACAATGCACGTCAAACTGGTTTACTTTTGTGGCCCCGCCTGAGTTTTTCTCTAAATGTATTTCTGAATGCTTTTGATAGTTTTTGGTGATTTTGTCACTTCATTAAGTTGTAGTTCTAAGGTAGCTGAATGTGAATTGGCCAGGGAGTGTCTATTTAATTTTTTATTTATTTTACGCGAAAAGAGCTCAAATCTGTGTGAGACGAGCTACGGGGAGACATGGATTCTGTGCACTTTTTCATATTCTATGGTCTCTACCTAAGCCTTATACTACTTGAATTTTAAATACAGAAAGAAATGAGCGATTTTTTGCAAGGATTATTAACAAAATATACGCTTCGATGTAATATAATAAAATTTCAAGAGTAAAGCAGCTACTTATTTGGGTCTTATCCTTCATCATGTCCTTCGTGATGGAATAATATTTCCTGTTGCGACAACATGGAGAACGATGATTTGAATAACTACATTTTACTCTGAATTCTAGAACACGTGCACGATAATGAAGTTACATTTATGTTCACAAGTAAAACAATGGGACATTTCAGCACTTGCTCAATGGATCAGGGAAACTGGCCAAAAACCTGATCTAGAAGCTGAGCTGTCTAGGATCACCCACCAAGAGCATTGATGACACCTACTGGAAAGCATTAATTTGTCTCTTCCAGAGGCCCAGTTCATATTCTAGGTTACTCATATACGATTTTCACCCTTTTAAATGTTGAAATCAAGGAAATTGAGTATGACAATTTCCCAACAGCATTTGTAGGAACCATGAACACTGCTAATTTAGTCAGTTGTATCAATTGAAAATTGGGCCAAGGCAAACAATCATATGTCAATGCGTATAGATTATTCATCACTCAGCACATTTATAGTAATAAACTAGTGGTGCTAAAACAGCACCTACTTTCTCGTCCGCACGCAAAATTATGTGGAAATTTAACGCAAAATTATGTGAAAAGTACTCAAGTTTTCGAAACATTATACAGAACCTAATTTCAAAATATATCTTTAAGGAACAGATTTCATTAAGAGAAAATATCTTTATTGAATATTTTAGTTGTAGGAAGACTCCGAAAAAAATTTCAACTTTTGCAAATTTCGAAAACTTAGCGTTTTTAACTAACATAAGACCTGCACCATTCTCTTAAACGTTCTTTACTACACCCAACAACAAAATTTAATCAAATTCAAGGAGCCGCAACATCAGTCAGATCAATATGGGATTATCAATTTTGGAGAAAGTCGACTGAACGGTTCAGCCACAAACGTTGTTCACAGACAAACGGACACACGGACGTTTTGCCGTTATTCGATTTTTTGGAATTAAGGACCAACATGACATGGATTCTTGCTACACCACGTGTTAGAGGATTGTTTTCTAAATTTAGCAAGTGGATTTATTCGCTTTTTCGTTGCAAGTTAGTATATTATATTCTTAGGGATTCGTGTTTAGGTAGTTTTTTTTCAATTCCTTAAGAATTCATTGTTTAAGGAGTCAGATGGCAAATCAGGTAAATAAATTAATACCATTCAGAATACTTACGCACTAAGGACAATAAATAAACAACGTTTCGAAAGAAACAACGAGAATGCACAAAATTGTACAATAGACGTAAATTAATACACACTAACGAATAGAAATTAATTCGCATTCACCTTTTATATTTTACTCTTTTCGATCATACATTTTACTTTTAGAAACTTTTTATTACTAGATGCAAACTTTGTCTTTTGAATTTCCTAGGCTGAGAACATTTTTTTACATCAATATCGCATGAGTCAAAAGGTTTTGATACATGCAGTAGATAAAGACCCCATTTTAAATGGCAGAAGGTTGCTGACTGAATCATTATTCGAGGGTTCGTATTTCACATCTTTAATTGGACGTGGATCAACCTTTTGTGTCTGTGAAACATGAGTACTGAAGTCAAATACAATGAATATATTGAACTATTTCAAGATATGGAGTTACAATTCTACGCACCACCCGAATGGGTGACATTGAAGTAGTTATTTTTAAGTCCCAGAAAAAAGCACTGACATACATGTATAAATGTGCATATTTGGCATTTTAGGATCGAATATTACTTTGGCCAGCTAGCGGCGTTCCCAAGGCTGGGCCCTGTTTTTATTTATTATCCATACCTGGGGGTCATGAGGCGGGCATGCCGTATTTCCTTCACCGTATCTAGCTTACTTGGCCGGCCTGACCTTTTGTTTTCGTCACGCAGCTATAGAAACTGTGACGATTGTTTTCGAAAACTACAACTCTATGTTTGACCCGACAGGGAATCGAATCAGCGACCGCACCACCGAAAGCTAGCACGATGTTCACCGAAGGGCTTCAGTGCACACATGCTTCTCTAAAACAAACAACAACAATATATCAAATTAGTTACACCGACCATCTGACTTTGGGGCTAAAGCTGTCATTGTTGTAAATAATCACGAAACAGCAATTCAGAATAAAAAATTATGGATGTTGTTGTTTCACATTCTAGACAGAGGACGAAACTAAATGTGTGAGTGACTTGTTTGAATAACGCAAGTCATTTATGTTTTTAAAAAAATAAAAAGGATATCCAAATACATAAACAAACTATAAATTATGAAAATTAAAAGAAATTACAAGGAGCATTCTTTAATATATAGAATGAAGAATTAAATGAAAACAAAGATGCATAAATAAAAAATAAAAATAGGCATTTACCTACAAATGTTGTGTGAAAACTCTTGCACAGATTACGAAAGTAGTTGCGAGTAAAAATGAACTCTGTTTTTAGCAAAGTTGGTGTTCATCGCAGTTAAGAGGACTGGCATCATTTTTCTGAAATGTTTATGAGAAATAGTCTATTCCGACTATTTGTGCCATCTGATTAAGTTGATTCTCTACTGTCTTTAGCTATCCTTAAAACTCTATTTTGCATTATCTTATTTTATGAAACGTATAATTGGCAACATTTTAAATATTTAAAATAATTGTGTTCATATAACATCGATTTTTCTGTCCTGACCGTTCGTGTAACTTAATTCTGAGAATGAACGAACTACACTTTTGTGGTTTAAGAATTGTAAATTATAGAATTTGCATTACATTTAGTTTCACTTTTGTTACCTAAAATTTCGTAATCTTGGCTATTCGTGGGACACCGCTTCGCAAACAGTCGAGATTCTATTGATTCCAGTCGCAAAACCATTGTCTTCATCTTCAATTTTGTTCTGTACTAACAAATTGCAATGCCATCCCTATTATGAAAGCATGGAATAAAACAAAATGGAAGTATTAACTACCTCATCTACTGATCCTTGTTAATTTTCCTTTTCTTCAGATTTTTTTTAATTCTTCTGGCTCTCAAGATTTTTTTATCACAATTTTTCAGATCTCAGGCTGTACAAAACTTTTATATATGAAAGGAACCAATGAGTTAACTACTGTTCCACAGAGAACAGAAAAGATACAGAACGATATGATCGGTTCTTTATTTAAACACCCGAAGGAGTTGAGGAAAGCATTGCAGCGACTTCACTTGGTCGCCCTCATTGAAATCCACCATCTCGTGACTTGCCCGCTCAATGCCAGCTGCTCCGAACGAGAACAACCGTTGGGGACCTCTAGCGCGGAGCTCTCCGTAATTGAATTCCCTCTCAGTGCTGTTAGCTTATCTCGCATGACTAGGCAGCGATCTCTATAGAGAACGATGGATTCCCAATGGGCGGAGATCCACAACGTCATCAGAGCCGAGTTTATATATGGTCCCAGAGAGCCAAGACATGGACGTCCATTTCGGCGCTGGAGGCGGGAACGCAGATCAAATCATACTCCGACTTGATTCAATCAAACAAACTATCACCTGGTCTGATTATATCAAATATTTCAAAACTATCGTATTATTTGCTAATGTTTACAAAAATTACAAGAATGCTGTTTCTTCGATCTTCTTCACTTTTAATTAAAATGTTCCTGTCAGTGGAATTCGGAAATCATTTCAGAATGACTGAGAGATTTAGAAATCGGGTTGTTTGATCTGTGTGATGAAACTATTAATATGATTCACTCGGCAATAGCTTGCTCACATTTCACTTGGCCACGTGCAGACAAAAAATAGGTGGGAAGTGTGTTATTAATACGAGTCGTTGAGGCGTCAGAGCAAAGCTTAAGGTCGATCCGTGTTCTTTCATTTCTTTGGAAAGCTGTGGGGAACATTGTGTTAGAGGAAACAGTCTAAAGTCATCAACGTGGTCATTACCCATCATAATTTTAGCCATTATCGGAAATACAGATTTTTATATGTGTTTATATGTATATAATAATATTAATAATAATTATTATTACTATTATTATTATTATTATTATTATTATTATTGGTTGTTAGTTATAGCTGGCGCAAACAACTGAGGTTTTTAGTCACATACGTAAATGCTTGTTTCTTGCTCGGGAGGTGGCGGTGATTTTCCTCCGCTGGATGGCGAGATCCGGCACTGACATATTATCAGCTAACAGGATTTCACCACGAGGTATCTCAAAGAAGCCGGCCATCGCCCCAGTCCGGACAAGCTCTGAGCTCCCGTCCTGTCTCCCGGGAAGTGTTGTGCGTGTAAGCGTAAGTGTGAAAATAAGGGGAGAGGGTAGAAAAAGGAAGAGGAAGGAAAGATCGCGCGCACTCCGTGGTCCGTTTGTTAGGGTACTGCTCCGGCATTCACGTGATGGCCACTGCAGTGACAATCAACAGCTGAAGCACAGGTCCACCTCTCCCTGTGTTGTTGTTGTTTGCAGCAGGTGGCCGTCGCGGCGCGCGGGCTGTCCTCTCCGGCTGGAGCGAGTTGCAGAGATTTCAGAGCCCTCGCCCCCCCCTGCCATCGCATGGCGCCGCGTGGGGCGGTCGATACTCCTCGCTGCGCAACCGGCCGAAGGGGCCCGGCGACCGCCCTACGCACCGCCCCCCCCCCGACACCCTCGGAGGACTCGGGGGCCACGTGACGGGCGCCATACGGCCTCTCTGCGTAATAATAGTAGTGTAGTAGTAGTAATAATATAATAATTAAAATATTAATAATAGTAATAATAATAATAACAACAAATA
>BOPP01000140.1:2668726-2687815 GCA_017312745.1 Gryllus bimaculatus
GTTTTTCTCAGGAATTAATTGTTATGTTGGACAAATAACAAATAATCTAGAACAACGAGAAAAATATACTAATATCGTTGACGGGTACACAACAAAGTGCTTATAAGTTCCTGTTGTTAATATAATGTCAAATTACGTTACGAAAAATCTTCTATTTTTAAGAAACTTCATATATACATGCATCCCTAAAAAAGCTACTTTCCAAACCGCTGTTTCTCCACTAATATTTTTCAGAACATTATCTAAAAAAAACAACCATAGAAGGTCTGAAAATAGTAAAAGTATTAGAAACAATAAAAAAGTATAAAATGAGCATTGTGATAACTCTGTTAGTCCCGTATTGATCGAAGGATGAAGGACTTCCCAGTGTCTTAATTCAATTGCGCGAAGCAGAAAACAAGTGTAGTGTTTGTGGAAAGTTATGAGTGGCATGAGATTCGTTATCCCTGTGTACAGTCTGAACGGTTAGACATGTTTCTTAATGTGATAATTGATCTTGATCTCCCAACTTACCAGATCAATTGTTTAGGTTAAATAACCACACATTCTATTCTAGAATCTCGACAACTGACAGATTTTTATGTGAGAGTTTTCGATCAGATCAGCCGGATGCTACAATTCTCCTCTAGATGGCGGCGGTTGAATTCGACTGGTTGTTTGTTAGTGATTTCGGGCGCGTCAAGCCGAGGTCAATAGTCCCGTAAGTGTAGTACGTGTTTTTTCAACTGGAGATGGCGGTAATCTTCCCCCGCTGGATGGCCGACCTACCATCGAATAGGGGGGTTTACCCAACCAGGTATCTCCCACCAGCGAGACACCGCCGCAGCTAATTCAATTCTAATCACCCAACGGATCACGTGGGTAGTTCGTAGTAGCGAAGTGTATGTTAGTGTGTCTAGACAAGTGAGAGGTAGGAAAGGTCGCGCGCGTTTCGTAGCCTGTTTGTTAATGTACCGCTCTGGCATTCGCCTGGTTTTGATCGAAGAAACCCCAGAAATCTACCGAGTAGTGCAGCCGACCGCTAGAATTCTCCTCCAGACAGCGACTGAATTCGACCTGCCGGCGAAAATCCTGCGGGACTCGAACCTGGTCAGAGGGACTGCAGTTATATCTGTGCCATCGCTCCAGCAGCTGAGTCTCCAGTACTGGTGTTTCTAGAAGAGATTTTATAGTTAATGATTGAGGCTTAGCGAGATATCGTTGAAAATGTGACTTAACCAAGTGCGTCATGATCAAAACATAGCGTGTTTACTCTAGTGTAAATTCTGAGATCAAAATTAACTATTCTAAATAAATAAATTTGCAGAAATTTTAATAAACAGTAATAAATTGTAAATTTTAATAAACAAGGTACGGTTAATATCTCCGACTTTATATCGATTAATTACTTAGAAAATGGTGAATAGAAAAACGACAAGGAATCATGAATACTCGAAAACTGTGAATACATGAAGAAAAGTATTTTTGTTTGTGGAAATAGTGTAAAAGAAGGAATGGAACAAGAAGAGAATGACAAGCAGTTCAGTGTACCATTGAGATGAATAGCGCTTGTTAAAATTATATTTATTGAAGTTGAGTTCTCTATAGTTATTAAAGATGTCAGGAGAGATGAGATGTCAGGAGATGGGAATTTATGTTTTTTTATGATTTTTTTTATCTGGTCAGAGAAAGGTCGGGAATGAATAAGAAAATGAGAGCCACATACACACAAAGAAAGAGTCACAGAATATTTGTGTTGATGAATCGGAATCCTTAAATAACCAATCACTCCCATAAAAATATTATGTGCAGTTCACATTTTCCATAGTCCGGATATTGTAAACTGGCATTCAAATTTAATACATCAAACCTGACTGCCTAAGACTTTGTTTATTGAGTGCTGATTGTCGATGTTGTCAAGTATCTTCCTAGTAAGAGGTTATAATGTGTTGCCTCTCTCCCTACTATGTCGCTCAATTGAACTGTTCTTTTTTTCATCGGCATATTTTTTTCCAGGCTAACCAGGTTTTTCTCAAGCAGCTCCAACATAGTTGTGTTGTAATAAATCTCATTACGAAACTGATGTCAGTTTGGTAATGTTGGACCTTATATATTCAAATAATAACAACAACAACAACAATAATAATAATAATAATAATAATAATAATAATAATCACAATGCCTTCAATATGTTTGGTCTATAACTGTAAAAATAGAAGTCATCATAACAGGTTCATAACATATTTCACGAGAGGCCAGCAGCGGTGCGTAAAATAATGTAAATAAGATACTATGATTTTCAAATTCTGAATTCCAATAGGGTCTTGCTAGTGACAAGACGCAATAGTGTACTATAAGTGAATATTTGACAAATATAAACTGTTTAGAAAGTTTCTTAATTGATATTTTACATTTTTAATGAATACCATATAGTATGGACGATACACATCATAAATTTTGAGTGGGTCGGGTTTATTTTAACAAAATGGACAGTATGATTACTCAACCTCACGACGCTCTACGTCCCATATCCGCAAGCGGTATAATAACATATTTTTCAAGGATTGATTGTGAAGAAATCCGGACAACGCCGGGTATTTTGGTAGTATTTAAATATAACCACAATTTCTGTAATTATTTGCCTTTTTTAATTGCAACAATTGTGCGAGTCCCCCCGTTCATTTGCCAAAACGTACCCACTCTCGTGTGGCTCTGTCTGAAGGGCCCTGCAGTGGGGTAAGGAGCCTGCATCTACCCGAGGCAGCGAGTGCGGCGCGACACGGCGCGGGGGGGGGACTGAGGCGACGGAGCCCTATGGATTTCCGATGCGCGCCGGGCGACGGAGCGCGCGGAGGGGGAAGGGGAAGGGGGGAGGAGGATGAGCGGGAGGGGCGCCAGCGCACCGCCGCCCTTCCAGGTCAGGAGCGATGTCGGGCCGTCCACCCGTCCCTTACCCACCACACCACACACCCGCGCGGCTTGCTATTCCTGCCCCACCCAGCCCCTTGCGCCCCCGCCAAGCTGCTTGAAGGCCAAGAACACGGGGGCTGCGCGCAGCGGCGCACGCGCTTGCCGTGCCACATATCCCAGCGACTGCAAGTGATCGGACATCCAATTATTTATTTAGACGCTCCCGCGTAGATATTACCTACGAAGTAACTTTTCATGATTGTGACGTAGAGATTGAAAAAAGCAATGCAGCCTCCAGTCATGTGATTGATTCATTGTCAGTGATTCCAGGCACGTCAATTACTTAGGTCATTATTCCCGTAAGTGTAGTGTATGTTTTGCTGTGGTTGGCGATGGACTTCCCGCTGTATGGCGAGATCCGGCGCCGACCTATTGTCGGCTGGCGGGGGGTTCCCTAACCAGGTGTCTCCCACCAGCGGGGTACCGCCCCACCTGGAACAAGCTCCCCGTCCTGTCTCCCAGCATGTGTGGTAGTGTAGTGCATGTAAATAAGTGTGTGTAGAAGGGTGAGGATAGAACAAGGAGGGGGTAGGAAAGATTGCGCGCGGTCCGTGGGCGGTTAGGGTTCTGCTCCGGCATTCACCTTGTGTTGATCGGACAAACAGCGGAAAACTACTGTTGAGGGCAGCCGGCAGTTAGAACTGCTCTCCAGACAGCGGCTCATTTCAAAATTGCTCTCTAACTAGTATCGAAAATCCTTCCACCGACAATACTGGAACCCCAGAACCTCCAGGTTAGAGGAACTGCAATGATATCAATTGATGCCACGAGCCACTTAAGCCAGATTGATTCTACGAGATTGTCGGCATAATGAAAGTGCACCACTTCCGAGCGGGATCGTAGCAAGCTCCAAACCAAAAAGTTTTAGAGCAGTGTCTCCAAAGGTCTGTACTAAACTCCGCTATACGTTTGTAAACATTCAGAAGTGATTTCGATGACCTTGGCATTACGAGTTAAATTCCCTTTAAGATAAGATATTTTCAGGTAGCTGAGCAAGTCACTTTTTATCCGAATATAACCCGTTAATTTCCACAGTTGCGGATCGTAAATATTATGCACCTCCATCAGTTTAACGCAAGAGCACCATTCAATTCTTACAAAAGCTTGCGGTCTATTCTTCGCCCGCTCTACTCGCACGAGTACATGAAAATAATTATGCCTTCCACAAGTTAGGTAAGCTTTGTGATATTTCTGTTTGAAGTACAACAAACCCTCCTTATAACGAATTCCAAGGAACTAATCGGATTTGTGTTATAAAAATTCGTGTTATATGATATATACACGTACTCATTACTACGTTTTTGGCGGGACCCAAATTTTGTTTGTTTCACGACGAATTTCGTGTTGGGCAAATTCGTGCTAACAAGGTTTTACAGTAATTTATAATACACATATGTACACAATATATGAAGGACTGTTAATGTTCAGAATGAATTCCCTAAAAAATGTGTTTCGTTGCTAAAAGAGGGTGTGGTAAAAATTAAAACGACCCAAAAGAGAGAATGTTGTAAAGGTAAAAAGACAATTCGATTAGAAGAGTGCGACAGAATGACAGTAAAAGTCATAGAATAACAGAATGAGAGTAACACACAGAGTACAACACATTGAGAGTAACGAAAAGGTTGTGGCAGGTTTTATTGTGACAGAATGAGAGTAACATGTAGAATTATACCAAATGAGAGAAACCGGCAGATGGGGAAGGCAGAGTGTGATAGATTGCGAGTAGCGGGCAGACTGCGGCTGGCAGAGCGCGACAGAATGAGAGTAACAGGGAGCATCCGGCAGGTAGAGTGCGATAGAGTGAACGCCACATGCAATGTGCGTCAAGGAAAACACGATAGTTCAGAGTTCGGTAGACAGTGCGACATGTAGAATGCGATAGGCAGTGCCCGACAGATAGCTTCGTGGGTCAGGCAAGAGGCGATAGGTAAAGTGAGGCAGTAGTGGGTGTCTGGCAGAATTCAATAGGAGTGAGAGTTCGCCTTGAACTGCTGCCCGTTACCACGCTTCAGATTCCAGTGAATTGATTCAAATTGAGGTGGATGGAGTTGACATACCGGTCTTCATGATATACTGTCTTTCTTTATGCCTCTCTTCCCACTATCTTCACCAATCATTCTCTCAAATGTCCTACTTACACACGTTCCCCGACAAACAAGCAGACAACTACGTGCTGCAAATGAGATTATTAGGGAGGACAAAACTTCAAAGAATATATAAAATGTGTTTTCTTTTTTCTTTATGCTTCATCCGTACGGTTTCGACATTACAAGTCACTGAGTTAGCTCTTTTAGGTTCGAATTAGTATTCATTTTCTTCTTCTTTTTCTTCTGGTATTCAGTTTAGAGTATTATGAAACACCTCTCGGAGGTGAACCTACCCAGTACCAATGTCAATATTTAGAATTTTTGTCATAAAAGTTCCGCTTTGTCTACATACATTTTTCAATTTGACGTCCATGAGATTAGAGGTTGCGTGGTAACTGCCATATACGTTCAAGCACGTCAAAGCTAAACAAAAAACTGGATAAATATCGTGTGAGCAGGTCGTCCCCTGTGTTGAGGTGAGTTACACAGTTTCAGCGACAGGATATCAAACATTGGCCACGTGTTATATGATGATTCCCGTCACATACTCATTGGCAAAATGTTACTATCTTCGACTTGCCTGAGAATTCCCTAGAATCAGGCCGGCAATTGCACGTATTGGCGAACACACTTTCGAGTACCGAGATTACCTCGGGTACGAAAACTGATAATTCATAGTTTATTTGATAAAGTTTGTATACACTATTTTCATATAAACTACATAAAACAATATACGAGTTCAAATATCGTAAACAGAATAATCACGATTACCGCATACACAGAGAGATAACTAAAACTCAGAGAGTCATTATTGAAGGACACACCCAATGATTGAGGAGGGAATCTAGAAATAGTCTAAAGAAATACAAGAACTTTTCATGCCTATGGCTTTAAAATGGTTATTTTACTATAATATCTTACAGGAACTTTTTGTATGAAATTTTTTCAAGTTTAATTTTATGAAGAGTATAATTTTCGGGAGAATTTATAGTAATGGAGGTAAATGCAAAAAAAACAAGAAAAGACACCTTTCAACTGCCCCTCTTTCCGCCCGCTCATCCCACACACTTAGGGATTTTTAGTATAATAAGCGGTAGACATCAACAAACAATAATGCGAAGTTTCAAAACTCAAGAATTTTTTTCCTTCGATCATCAATTTTAGAACTAATTTGACTGAACTAATAGCACTTCTATGGGCTCACTACTTTTCATTTAATCCAAAAATCACGAAATTTAGTTTAATGCTCAAACGTCTTTCTAATTGGAAACCTTTCGTGTTTTAGATGTACCGCCGTAAAAAGTATGTTGCGTACAAAAGTATATTTTATTTCACTTGTAAGTCTGTTTCTCTATTTCTAGTAGCAAAGTACATTAAATAAATGAAACCTAATGAGAAAGTTTTTGTTTTTAAATTACCGAAAAGAGGCCCTGCAGATATTAACCCGGGAGAGGTCGCGTCTTGCCTACGATCGCTATTAGTCAGCTGGGAGAAAATGGACCTTGGAGAAAATTCCATTGCGTAAGTGCCTTCTAACATCATGGGGTCATTTAATTCAGTATTAAAGTGATTGTTACATCTTTAACTTCATTTACCGAAGTCTTCTTATTTTAAAATTAATAGTAAAAAGTACAAAGTTCATCAAGCACTTGCTTACGTGCAAAACCATGTTTTTTATTCTTATGTGGCAAAAGAAATGCATAAATATTAAAGCACGGTAATTGTTAATTAGAGGATCTGTAAGTTCCGGAACACAAATTTTTACATACAATCTTTACAACAAACAATGAATTGTGATTTGTGTACTACTGTTTCGTACTTTTCACATTCACGGGATGCTTTAAATTTGCCCAAATTTCTTGGACAAATTTCATAACTTGTCTTCAAGATTTCTTTCTTGCAACTTCTGTTCTAAATGCGATTATTGTTCTATTTTAGGTATCAGCTCTCGTGGGCATCCTTTTACCATCGTCCTTAGAGTAGAGCCAGGGCGAATAGGTCCAATAAGTTTCCGGAGGTTTCTGGAAGTATCGCGAATCCTCCTGAACGTTGACCGTGCAAATTTTAATTGTGTGACAGAAAATAGAGGTTACCGCAAGGACTCCTGAGCAATGGGCCAGTTCATTCAAATTTTTAATGTGTGTCTAAACTAAGAGGTCGCGGACTGTAAACAACCCAGAGACACTCGCGAGATACAAATTAATTTCTAGAATTGATTAAAGCCGCAAAGATAATATAATATATATATATATATATATATATATATATATATATATATCGGGGAAGGTATTGAAAATCATAAGAGTATACAAGTGTCAAACAAAACTGTACATGAAATAATAAAACGTGGATCCAAATTCTCCCACGCCTCCTCTCTCAGGTTAATTTCTTAAGAATCTTCGGATATTTGTCTCTTATCCTGTCATAATGTCTGCTAATCTCTCAATCGCGAATACCTCAAATTCATTAATAGAACCGTAAATTAGTTCGCGAGTAAAATCTCTACACGCGGTGACGTCATATAGGAGAAAGATGCCGCCTGGAAAACATCTTCTTAGCTTTTGTGTACATTTGCATTTCGTGTAAAAAAAAGTACACAAGAAAACCAAATTATGTCAATAATCCATGTTTTTGGTCGATGTCGCGTGCATAAGTATTTGCTACGCACTACGCAAGGGGCTGCGGCAACCCGCAGTACACGACTGCCAAGCGCGTTGCTGCTGTGACGTCACCTCCCGGCGCTGATGTCAATTCACACGATACATTTGGAGTTGGGCAGTTGGATAATAGTTGTGCCATACTGACGTCTATGTTTTCAACGCATCTATGTTTTTATAGATACATCTATATTTTAAACATCAATGTGTTAAATCCAATAGTTTTAAAGATGTTTTGTGCTCGAGGTTGTACTTGTGAATGAAAAATTATTATAATCACAATGTTGGAAGAGTTAAAATATAACTGATCAGTTTATATGGTCGAACCAAACAACCGCTACCTTCATCGAGTAGACTATCTCTCTCGCTTGAACTGACCCCAATGCCTTTCCAGCATTTCCGGAGCATTTCCTCGTATTTCACCCGCGGAAACGCGAACTGCGCATGCGCCATGAACTTCTCACCTTTCTCTCTCGCATCCTTCTTTAGACAACTGGAACACTGATCTTTCCGAGACGTCCCTGGGCGATCAGGCTTGTTGTGGAAAACTTGAAAAATTTCCAGGAAAATCCCTGTTTCCTGTAAATTAGTTAACTTTTTTTTTTTTGCTAAATCTCAATTATAAATTAATACACACAGCCACTATCAAACTGAATTTTGTTGCGCACGAATTTAATGTTAGAGGTTACTAACCGGATTTAAGATATCGATGTTTAAAAACATGTTTTTTTGTCAATGTATTATTAAAGTCGATGGTGTTTTTTAAGTTCGACGTCAGTCTTTGGTAAGGATGCAAAGGAAGTTGCATCACTGTTACGTAATGCATGTCGTGCATCCAGCCGCCAGCGTCGTTCGGGCATATGTTAGCTCGATTGTTTTGGCTTACCATCAGAAGTTCTCGGTGAAACTAACACAACCTTTGATTTGATTTAATTTGATTTCAAAAAGACTATTTCGCGTAGGGAAGGCAGAATAATCTGTGCACGTTTTCTTGAGCTCTCTTTTTCGCAAGTTTCCTACTCAGACCTTAAGCGCTAATAGTCTAAATACTCTCCACCGTAAGCATCTTTTGAATCATTCTTACATTTATAACTCTACTTTCGTAGAAGATACACAAAATAGTCGATCAAAAGACCAATTCTTTCTCATTCTCCTCAGCTGATTCTTTCTCTCTCTTTCTCACATATCACAGGCTTAGTTCGCAAACAATGTATATCCACTCATGGTCATTTTCCAGTTAGAATCATTCTTGGAATTCTTTCAAATCTACCAAGTGAACAAAGAGTGTACGTCTACATAAGAGGGACGATGCTTTTTCTCGCAAAGCAAACATTGTCGCTCCATAAGCAACTCACCTGTCCCGCTCGTGGCTCGACAGCCCGATACGAGCAATGGCCGACCAGCGGTGGCCCAGCCTCTCGGCCATGGAGTAAAGGGTTCGTAGTTAACACGAAGACATCCCTCCATCGTATATACTGGTCTTCTTAACCTTGGGGTGGGCTTTCTCGTCGTCACACAGCAATAGGTACTGGGATATTTGTAAGGACGGTTCGCACTGTTATAATTTTGTCCCGGCTGGGCATCGAATCCGGGGTTGCGCCGTGGAAAGCGAGCACGCCAACCAAGGAGCTCCCGAGGGTTTATAAGCAAGTGTACCTTTACAAGTTTTCAAGCTTGGTTTTCCCGCAACTAGAAATTCTGGACGTGTGCCTATATCGTGTGTGCTGTATACCATAACATAGATGTACGAGTCCATGTGCACGGCAATGTTTTACTGACTGGTGCGCGTGGTGTGTGCGCAGGACGTGGCGTTCATCAACCCGGCCAACGTGGTGTTCGTGTACATGCTGGTGCGCGAGCTGGTGCAGGACGAGGAGCTGCGCTGCGAGCAGGAGCTGCAGGCGGTGGTGCTCACCTGCCTCTACCTCTCCTACTCCTACATGGGCAACGAGATCTCCTACCCGCTCAAGCCCTTCCTCGTCGAGGACGACAAGGACAAGTTCTGGGACCGCTGCCTGCTCATCGTGAACCGCCTCAGCCGCAACATGCTGCGCATCAACGCCGAGCCGGGCTTCTTCACGGAGATATTCACCGAGCTCAAGGCGTGCGGTGCCAACGCGACGGTGGCGCCTCCCGCGCGGCGGCGGCGGCGGCAGCGCCGACGCCCGCGCCGGCGCCGCGCCGCCCCCCGCGACTGCCCCGCACCCGCGCGCCCGCGGCCCGTCGCCGGCCCGGCCGCCCCCGGCCCGCCCGCCGCCCCCGCACCCTCCCCCCGCCCCCGGCCACCCCCAGCGACAGCTTGACCGCCCGCCCCGCGCGGCCCCTACTCCCCACCGCTGCTTCGTGAGGCGTGTCTCTCGGCAAGCCCCTGCCGGCAAGCCGCCGTGCCAGCAGTACGTGACGAACGCTGTGACGCGCGGTGGCGGTGGCGGCGTTGGCGGCGCAGCGCGGCGGCCGGCACGCGTCGCGGGGCTGGCCGCCCCACGCCGCTCCAGCAGCTGGCGCGCCCCCCGCGCTGCCGCGCGTCTTGACGCGCGCGAGCCCCCGCCCCGCAGTGCGCGCCCCGCGCGCACGAGCGCTTGCCCCTCCGCCTCGAGCTCGCGAAGCGCGACCCGGCAGCTCCTTCGGCGCGCGGCTCGTTTGTTTCAGGGGCTGTCGATTTCCCGCCAGAGCTTGTCCCTTCTCCTTCGAATTACTCGGCGACCGCAAACACCCTCCCGCTCGTCCATCACCGTCTTTCGTTGATCCCGTTTGGCATCGGTTGCGGGAAGCAAGAGAGGCGACTCGAGGCTCGTTGTTCCGTTCCTCGGCTCTTGGGCTGCGGATTGTGATGTTCGGCTGACGGAAATTATTATCTTTGTAGGTTTCCCGGCTGTAACAGCACTTAATTGACTCTTCCTTGCAGGCAGACGAGCCGAACGCTACAGGGTGCTAATTGGCCGAACAGATCAGAAAACAGCGGAGCTGCGTCTCCGGACAGTGGACACTGTGGTTGTCACAAATTGTAAACGAAATGCGAGAAGGACCGCTCGGTTTAACATGCTCGATTAAAAATACGTAATTAGTTTCGTGAATGTCATCTTCGAGCCTCAGGAAAGGCGTCATTTATCTCCTTGATCATACAATTTGCATTGGTGCGATACTATTGCACTTGCGGCCTTGCAAAAGAACGGTAACTGATAATCCGTAGGACTGAGCAAAGAGACTTCCCAGGGTCACAAAATAAATATTTAAAGATTGATCAGAACTTTGAAACTCTTGAATGAATTTTTGAATTAGTATCTATTACAGTGCTGATATTGTGAAGTTTATAATAATTGACAATTTTAAAGCCCCTCCCCCGCAGGTTTTTTTTATTCACAGAGAAAATATATGGCTATTATAACGCTGATTTTTCTATTGACAACTCCTTATGTTTGCTCTGTACAAAGCACCACATCCAGTGCATTATGACTAATATTGTCAATTTTTTTGATACTGTCCTTATATCTTTTTTATTCATGCCAAAAATAATAGCAACAATAATGTTAATCCAATGAAATAAGAACGTTTTTATCCATTTTAGTTCTAAAATATAATTACAAATTGGCCTGTTCTCTAGATTGATTTAATCATACAGTCACCTTCCTTATTTCAAACAGGTTAGTCCAGTAACACCAGATTAATTCATAAATAGACAAAACAAAATACTGAAATTTTAATGGAACTCATTTTTTAAATATCATTAACATTTGTGTTAACAATTTACAACATATATTGATCAAATTTTAAGGCTAATGAAGTACATTCTGCAATACTTATCTGATCTTTTGCAATGAAATGAATTTCAAGGCAATATAATTCAGATCTTTGGAGTAACATGTGATCTATTGCAAGTTGTTCGTAACAAATATTCTGAAAATGAAACTTAAGTTGATCTTCCTTAATAGTCTATGTTGCACATTTAAGCTCTCTACTCCCACATGGCATACTTATGACAAAGTAAAAAATAGAATACTATAATGTCTCTTTCAATGTTCTGTGATTTTCATCTACTTATTGTATTTTAGCTACTTTATTTATTTTCATCATTTCAAATAACACTGCAGAAGTTTTAAGTTGTTACATTTATTCAACTTTTAACAATACTTGTAATCACAAAATCAAGTCTCAGGAAAACAGTGATAAATCACCTTATTACCATTGTGCATATAAAATAATAGTGCCTTGGAATCAACAGTGCTGAACCTACTTAAATTTTTAGTGTCCATAAATTTGTTCAAAATAATGCATTTCTTAATATAAAAATCCCTTATACAAGACTGAAAAGATGAAATTTCATTGCACGCCCTTTAAAATTTATTAACTTTTCAAAAGATTATGTCTTTTGTGTCATGAATGAGTGTACCCAGCTTAAGGTTAAACATGAAAACCATTATGTTTCTACTTTTCTCCACAGAAGTATAATATACTAAATAATATATAATATTTGTTTGCTTTTGATTGTCAAAGAACACGTAAGATTTGGAGTCCTTCACTCTTTTTCCTAAATAATTCATTTGCAACCTTCATAAATTGAAATTGCATATACAATAACTTAATCTCCTATAATGAATAGACAAGCATTAGGAATGAACATATAATTATCTTTGGTGAATTGCATTTTGAACTATGCTTCTTTAACATGTGGAAATGCATTCTATCACATCAGGTAGTAGCATATATTAAGTTAAATCTCTATGAACTCAGAAAAAAATTGAAATGTTTAAGGTATCTAAATTCATTGTCTATTCAAGTCATGCAAGGAGATTTACGTACATATTTTCTTTAATTTACATTTCTTATGCCTCAAGAGAGAAAATACGTGTACTAATTTCCCATCTAATGATAGCACATAAAACTAACAACTAAAGTGCCTTGATATTCACATAACTATCTCTTGGAACATTATATATCAGCACACACAACTGACAAAATTATTATTCTGAGAATGTTGCAAACAAAATCATTTTAAAACTGCATTTGGGGGAGGGAGGGGGGAATGATCATCAACTGCTGAAAATATTTGTATATATAAAACAAATACATTTGCAAGTTATTAAAGCATTATATTACTGAAATAAAAACTTGAATATGTCAGTATACAAATACCGAAGAAAATATTAATTTTGACATCAAAGTAGTATGACTGGTTTTCAGCAATACTGCCCACAACAACATCAGGTATCTGTTAAAATGGGACTGGATGTGACAAATCAGAAAATATTTTCTGATGAATTTTGCTTATTTTGAAATATTAGAGTTAATTTTTGAATATATTGTTGTGAATTGTGTTGTTAGCTGTGAATTATAAACAAGTTTCTTTGGTGAGCATCAAATGTGTGGAAATTTAAGTGAACAAGAACATTATCCTACCTAGCCAATGTACAACGTATGTTAAGTTAAAATCAGAAGACCATAGAACTCTCTCCTTTTTTTGACATGCAATTGCACATAAACTAACAATATCAGTACTTCCTTGTGGGATTAACCTATAAAATCAGCATGATTCTGATGTCATCAAATAAAAGAATGACCTTTTGGGATTTATTACATTTGAATAATAAATACAAGAAGTGTTAAATCAGTTAGATTCACATGTAAAACACTTCTGAAATTCCTTACACACAAAATTATTCAATGATTAGTGTTAATTTTTCTACATGTATTGAACTTGATGAACTTTTAACTAAACAGTAAAATGCAAACACAGATTTAAACACTCCAATAATTTATTTTAAGAAACTTTATTTGCTCAGTCCCACTGAAGTATTTATTAAGAAACCCGTTTTTGGAAAGTATGAAAACAGACCTCACATGCAAGTGATTTTTCTGCTATTTGTTATAATAGGTACTGATGGTAAATGAAGTCAATTGTGACATTTTCAGGAACTTAATTCTTGAGTAATGATGCCTGTTTCTCATATGCATTAAAGTTCATGGCAGTTTGCATTTACAATTATTTGTTAAAATTCAAAGCTGGGCAAAATTTTAACATTTGCAGATGATTGTAAAATATTGTGTAATACATCTGCTTCAAAATGTTTATTGTGATTGGTTGATTCCATCCAAAATACTGTAATGCATTCGGATATAAAGTAAATGAAACTCTTTACATGGCAGAAAACACACTATTTATGATAAAGGTGATATTCTCTTCCATCCACGGTTGGGTGGTGGTTCGCCAGCAGAGGACAGCAGAGGAGGGACTCAGCCAACCCTGTCCGTTTGAAGTTACCCTGGCCAGATGGTGAACTCTGCTAGTCCTTTTTCCCTTGGCACTGTTCCAACACTCTAAGTGCCATTTCCTCTACTTTGAATGCCAAAGATAGTACTCTATGCTCCACTCCAATAAGTGATTATACATATGGCATATTGACATACAGGATATGTATAGTGTTATGTCTATTGTATTGTTTCCTTGTTTATTTATTTATTTGTTGGATTTTCTTCTTTCTTTGTTAAGAGTTTGATGTATTAACTCTTAATTGTGTTTGCTCTTAATGGAGATTGCTATATGAAAAAAAAAGATACTTTTTTTTCTAACATATTTTGTAAGGGCAGCAAACTCCAAGATACCAAATGTAAAAATGAACATTATTCTTTGATGATTTTACTGTTTGGTGTTTGATAAGAAAATGATCTGAGTGTTCAACTTGTTATGCAGTGAATTTCTTAGAGTAATGATTAATATTGGACACAGTGTGTCAGATGTAGACTGACTTCCAAACTTTAAATACAAGACTTAAATTCCAGCTGCTCAGGGCAGTTTATTAGGCTATGTAAACTTGGTGCAAATATGCAGCCAAAACATGTGCCGCATTTCAGTGTGACACATCTGGTGGTTACATGAACTATACTTTTTTAAATTATGGGGTTACGAAAGTATTAATGGTCTCTAAATTAAAAACAGATTTTGTTATTAAAATGGTACCAGTTCCTGTTCAATGCTCCATAAAAACATGTATGAAATATTATTCATTAAAATTCACAGATACTCTTTCTTAACATTTGAATTTTAAGATAATATTTTTTGAAAGTAATTCACTGAAACTGTCTTTGGAGCAATAAGAGGAAGATTACATTCCATTTTAATCTCAAGAAAAGAATATTTCCAAGAATACAAAAAATAGCATGTAAGTTATTTTATTTTTACAGTAATAGTAGATATTAATATTTGAAGAAATTTATTGAAGAATTGACCCTGAAGAGTAAGTAAATTGGTTGAAGCAATATTGATTAATTACATTAAATCAATATGTGATGCATGCATAATTCAATACAAATTAGAAAATCTATTAGATTATTATAAAGCAATACTCTTTATTTTACTACATTTCACCTTCTTTTAATAATTACAGTGTCCTAAATATTCAGTACATTGTAATTTGATAATTGAAGATAATGGTTAAATATTGTTTTCAATCATATCTACGAGTGCATAATTTTCCGTTTCTACATTTGCCTTATTCTCGCCAAGTTTATCACTTGCTGAGTTATTTAATATTATTACAATTCCTAGTCACATCTATGGCTAAAGAAAAGTTTTCATTGATTCAAAGGAGATTTTTTTTTTTTTAATATAGAAAACAAAAATATTCATGACTGAGAATTAGTTAATTTATTAATTCCTACATAAGGCAAGAAAATTCCTTTATAAGTTGATTTTGAATATGTTAAGTTTTTAAACACCGTAATAAATAATGAAATTAAAGATATTATTGATATTCTAGTCTTTTTGTGTTGAGAGCATCTTCTTGTTCCTTAGATGGTTTCAATAATAATTGGATGTGAGAAATTGAGATAACAAGAAAAATATTGATGAAATGCACCAGGTATATTTATGTAATGAATTGATCCTGTTAGCAATTCAACTGCGTAATATACTGCAAGAAATATTGAAATGCCCCAAAAATTCCTGTACTTAATTAAACAAATAAGCAAATCTATTCCTTATATCCTGGAAATGTCCACTTTCAATTCACAAGGGTAGAAGGAATCCTCATCAGACTAGACTCAATTTCATGTTTCAGATATACGATATTAATGTAGATTAGTGTAGTTTAGTTCCGAAAAGTTTGGCCAAGTGCGCTGAGATAAAAATTATATTGTGTGAAAGTGAAAGAATGAGTAAGAACAAGAAGTTTTTAAAGTGTTGCTCATCAGTAAAACTGAACAATATGTTCAATGAAATCTAGTTCATTATGAAGCAGATGTTACCACTGATATTACTTAGATACATAGGCAATAAAAATTGTAAAATGAAATAAAACAAAAATGACAAGATGTAACTAAATGATAAACAAACATCATTACAATCACACTGAACACTAATTGGATATGAATAGTGCGGCCATTGCAAACAAAAAATTTCCCCTCCCTTCAACGGTCCATTATCAGTAAATTGGCAACTGATTGCAGTTTGAAAATTAAAAATTAACAGATGTTTACATGAGAGAATTTTTTTAAAAGTTAATTAAATAATAAATATACATTTTATGTTTTGCCATGCTTCTTGATTTTAAATAAATCAGAGGAATAAAAGGACCTAACTAATAAGAAGTTTAGCCTTATTTATTAAGAAAATCTTGATAATCATTTGTATACATATAATTTTTTTAGGTACATTATTCTTATAAAAATGCATGGCATATTGTGTTCAATACGTATGCATATATTCCACTGGGCAGATGAAAGACTGAATCAAAATTCTCTGCTATTTCCCAATGCAGTCAAGTGCATCCTGACAGTTATTACTCTCTAAATATTCCGAGTGTACTTTTCCTTATTTTCTTCAGTTTCTTGTAGAAAAACTGTTGCAACATAGGAAAAACACAATCATGATTAGTAAAAAGTATTATGTATAATAGAAAATACACTCCCCAATAATTATCAGAGAAAAATATCAAAATGTGGTACACGTAATAAAAAACAGATTAATATTCTGTTGACACCTATCATTCTTCAGGTTGAAGATATTTCTAGAAGAAATGAAGTCTATTATTCTTACATCTAACTGCTAAAATTAAAAGCAGTTCAAAATATTGTGTTATTAGAACTTGTAAAGACGTTACGAGGAGTTTGGCCGGATCAGTGCAATACAATAGGTCATTTAGTTTTTGCATCTTGCAGCTGAAGTTGTTAGAGCATACTCCTTTCTAATGAAAGAATGTGAGTTCCATATGATGTATATCAGAGTATCCAACTTCAGTGTTTTGTAATTTTCTGTCTTCATGTCTCAGTCTACTTCACATTTAATTGCATTCGTATGCAAGTAATGTGGTAACTTTGGGTGGGAAATTTCTGTGCAAGACCACTTTCACATCTCAATTCTTTGAGAAAAGAAAATTACAAGTCACACTGACTTATTCATTTAAGCAACACCACTGTGATTAGACAATGCATACTCTACATTTCTGAAGAACACAAGCTAAAAGAAATTTAAAAAACTGTGTTCCTCTTCATTCAAAATTTTGAAGCCTCTGAGAAAAATGAACAATGTATGTAATATATTAGTCAACAATTGAAGGGGTAGACCTGTATATGTTTAACTACATCAAGTAGTACTTTTATTATTGTGGCAAAGTTCATGCAGCATGTATTTAGAGCCATGTTTGTTTAACGTCACTGTAAATCAATCCCTCCTAAAAGATATCTACCTATCATCCGGCTTACATTTGCATTGAGACATGTATACTCAATGTTATAGACTTTGCTTACATTATCATTGTTAATATGTATTATTTAGAGGCTTGTCTGCTTTACAAGAACTTATAGAAATGAACTTGTGATTTCCCCTAACTTGCATAATCACAGTGCAACATTTTAAATTATTGTGAAGAACGCAGTGGTTTTGTTGGAAAGAATAAAAGAGTTGGTATTCACTGCTGAAATACATCTAATGAGAAAGTTGTTGAATAGATAACACATTTTTATAAAAACAAACAGTATATTAATTCTCATTATGCAGTGATCTCAGAATTGAAATGAGAGTCAAGAAGAAAATGAAAAACATAAAAACAAAGATACCCACTATATAGAGGAAATACTTGCTTTCAAAACGTACTGCTATTTTGTAAGTGTGTAATGTCTTTGTGTGAAACAATTATGCTGGTATTTATGCCACCTCTTTTGTCATCTTGAAGTTAAAAAAAAAAGAGTCTAGATATTCAGACTACAAATAATTCAGATGCATAAAATCAATTAATATCAAATATAAGTTGTTGTATTTTGTGGTTCAAATATTTTTACAATCCAGTGTTATAAATCAAAATGCTTTGTTTGTTATAAAATAATAAACTTGTCAGCGCTTATATTGTTTTCTTATCTTGGGTCAGAAATTGAAATCTTCAGATGATTTGTGTTTTTGCAGTGCAGCAGCCGAATTGATACAGAAATATTGTATGTTATAAATATGCTGCTTTAAAAATATGTCAATGTAAGTTATATGTTGCCAGAATGTTGAAGAGAAGATGTGCTCAAATTAGTCCAGGATAATTAATGAAGCATTGTGAATGACAGTGATAAGTGAGTGAAAAAATGTGTTCTGATTTTCAGATTATCATTCAGGAAAAGTGCTGTAAGTTACATGGTGAAACTGACAACTCAGTCGTCAAAGCCAAGATACAAACAATCTTATCCCGGTTTCATGATTTGGTTCAACGATTCATTGGACAAATTTTAATTGATGTATACACTGTTTATATCATGACTAAACAGATCATTTTAGTTGCAGCTATTTATTATTTCTACATTTCATTTTTTACCCTCATCAATTATCCCTATACACTAGTCTTTAACAATGAGCAAATACAAATATAAAGAATATGTTTTCCAACTCTCAAAATTCTGTTCAAAGTTTGTATATTCAGAAGACTCTCAATTGTGCAAATGTCAGTTGGACAGAGACCCAGAAGAAATATAAATTAAAAAGTCATAAATATTTCAAAAATTTAAAAGACATCTAGCTTGCAAGTTAAACTCAGAGATATTATTATTTTAAAGCTGGGTACTGTACTACAATTTTGTTAAGAATTGGTATTCACTGATGAAATACATCACTTGTTACATTGAATACAGAATATCCGGGGTGGAAATGTCGAAACTTCGCAAATAAACTCTTAAGACAATTTAAAGCATATTTTGTCTAAGAAACTACTGGGATATTGGGAATGGTTGAGCCAGAATAAACACTCAAAAATTGGTTTGAAAAATGCTTTCTAGTGAAAAATTTGCAGAAGCATAGAAACACTCCAGAAACATGTAAATAGTTTGTTATTTAAAAAATAAATTAATATATTTGTTCAGAAAGAAAAATTAACACAGAAATAATATACCACCCAATTTACACAATTCGAATGCTTATTTGGGGGGGGGGG
>BOPP01000140.1:2690929-2746690 GCA_017312745.1 Gryllus bimaculatus
ATTATTATTATTTTAACAACAGTATTCCAATGCCAATCTAATGCCTGGAGAACACTGATTGCTGGAGAACACCAATGAAGGAGAGGAGGGTCTCCATGGCACGCCTCAAAATAAATTACAATTTAATAGAAGAAAAATGTTGTATGTTTCACAACTAGCACTACGAGTATTGAGCAGGATATTACAATTATTTTCTGCAAGTTTGTCTTAAAATACTTTTAGTGCTGAAGGTAGGGCAAGGCATATATATTTTGAGCATTTTATGGCCTTTGTACGGGGCCATAATGCCATTCTCTTTTTGTCAAACAAATTCAACATTAAATACACAACTGTTCTCTACATCAACCGATAACAAAAAGACATTGCATCTTATTTATGGGTAGGCCTTTCTGTAATAAAACACTGGAGTTTCCATAAAGCAGTTACGTATGGTGACACTTTCAAATTGTTTTGAAAACAACCCTATGTGTTTGAAAGATCACTTAGGGCTACGAAAGGTCCTAATAATAAAAATCCTTAACAATGACACAGTAACTTCTTACCTAAACAAAGACAGAGGAAAAATTACATCAGTATTCATTGAAGCCACCACTTCCTGTTTAGCAACTTTTATTGTGATTATCTCTTAGTAAATCAACAGAACAAATAAGTATGAATTGAACAATTCAAAGCATGCTGAACAAAAACACTGAAGCACAATGGCAAATCAACTGAAACTCCCAAGCACGAAAGACTACCAGCAGTTAAAAACATCCCACCAATTATAAGTGATGTAAGTGATGTTCCTTACACTCTTGAAGAGGCTTCTCACTTGGGTTGGTCGTTCTCTATACTGTGATGCACAAGTAGAAAGTCTTTACAGAAAAATATTGGTAGATGTATGGATGTCTATCCTGAAGATCCTCATATGGGTTTATTGAATCCTTACTACCATATCACTGTGTCAATGTGATTTTAGTTTTATACAGCCAATTAAAAATCTAATTTAACATCATTACATGAAACGATTGGGAGAGGGGAATGAAATTGAAAGTTCAGGAGTTGCAGAAAATTTCGATAGTTCATATTAAGAAAATTTCATCCAACACATTAATCCAGTACCAATTTTAAATGTTTTATTCCAGTTATTTATTAGCCAACTAACAACTGAAGATCAATCACACATTATATATCAAGGTATTTGTTTTAGGGAGTATTTTCCACACCAGGAAAGTAGAAAATATTATCTTGAAATGTTCTAATAGTATAGAGTGTTAGTTCAAGTCTTACATTGTCAAAACATTAACCTTTCAATAAAAAGTAAGG
This sequence comes from Gryllus bimaculatus, assembly GCA_017312745.1. NCBI lineage: Eukaryota > Metazoa > Arthropoda > Insecta > Orthoptera > Gryllidae > Gryllus > Gryllus bimaculatus. Next base: position 2,692,235 of record BOPP01000140.1, read on the forward strand.
TTTAAAAATATTTCTACTTAGATATTATCTTTTTGTTTTGTGTTTTATTTCTTTTTCATTAAGAACATTTTCTCAGTTTTCACTATTTCTATATTATTCTAAGCATTTATAATACATTTCCTAACTTACTTGGTTGCAATAAATGTTATATTTCTCAACTCATTTCAAATCATTCTCATGTTCAGTTCATTGGCCTTCATTAAGAACACGAAAGTAGTCAGGTTTCCAGCCTGTTTCATTTGCGTTTGCAGTAGACTTAATGGTCTTGTCATTGAATTGAATTGACTTGAATTTGCCTTATTTTACGTGGCGAGACTCGGGCCATCAGGCCCGCTCTTCCGTCTGACCACGCAAATTTTGCTACGCTCCTTTCATCAACTAGCAGAAAGGATGTATTTCTTGGGCGAGAAACAGGCGATTTGAATTTAGCTCAGAGGCGTCATTTAGGCTTGAGGATCTTTAACATGCAAGAAAATCTACTAACATGGGACAGCCAGCTTTACTTCCCCTCTGAAGGAAGGCGTACAAAGGATTTTTTCGCCCTTACAAATCCACGGCTTCGATCGGGCTTGAATCCGCGAACTTGGGTACAACAGCCTGGTACGCTAACCGTTGCACCATCGCCGCCGCTAGTTGTGGTCTCTCACTTTGTTGTGGAATTTCCCCTACCAGGTATCACCAGCAGGGTACCTCTACGCTTCTGACAAGTGTGGTGGTGTAGTGCATGCGAGTGTAAGTGTTAAGGAAAGGGTGAAGATAGTAGTAAAAGACAAGGAAAGAAAGATCAAGCATGGTCCATTTGTTACAGTGGTACTCATTAGTTATTCGCGGATTACAGAGGGATCGCATGGGAGAATGTGGAAGTCTATTTTTGCATTTACAGTTTTGTTTGAGAGTACAGTATTGTCTTGTGTTTTTCATTACCTTTCCACTTATCTCTAAACTGTGTTTTCCCCTCAGAGCCAGCTTCAAGATGTCGCCCCCACCCTGCCTGCCATTACATCTACTCCCTGCTATTCATATCTAGGGTCTTGGAGGGGGCATCCCCACTCCCTCATCATTTCCCCCTCTCAAATTCTCCAGGCTGGGACACCTGTCGATAACTCGCTGAGGTAGCCACAGCCCTTTCAAGCTAGTTCTTGGTAATCGCCTAGGTGCAGCTGTGATCTGTGGATCCATTTTGGAATGGTGGTTAATGACACGATAGTATAGAGAATGACTGTCGGAACAATCCGATGAAATGCATATTGGCAGCAGAAACGGGAGTACCCTGAGAAAACCTGCCACAAACCTGCTTTGTCCACCACAAATTCTACTTGGAAGCGCGTGTAATCGAACCCCAGCACCAGCGGTGGAAGACATGCAATCTGACGACTGCGCCACAGGTTGCCCCCTTTCCATTCAACTTTAATCTGCATTATCCATGACTTGCTACACGATTGCAGGCAAGAGGAGAATGAAGTCAGTCAATGTGCAATCCTTCCTTATCCCTCAAATGATCCATCCACTACAGATCTACAAAAGCATCTCCACCAAGTGGTGGAAGTATGCATAGACAAAACTGTAAAGGCAACAAGTTACAATTGTTCATAATATGTATTTTATTCATAAACGTTATTTTGTTTAAAATATCATTAGCTATTTACAATTTGCAATTATAAATAAATAAGTGATAATATTTTTGGTATACATTAATACTTCACAAGAGTGAGTCACCATCTTGGCGAAATCATTTCATTGAACACATTCAAATATGCACCTCATACGTACAAAATACAACCAAAACAAAAAACGATCACAATGGAATGCATATTGCTGTATGCACAAAAAATGCAAGTACAAAATTGTTTACATACAAACATTTAAAGCTGCCAAAATTAGGACTTAAAAAATTGCAGCAACTTACTTTGCAAGCCTTTTACAATACTAATAACTGGAAATATCAAAATCTTTTAAGCATTTGTGCTTAGCTCTGACATATTCACATATGTATCACAGTTTAATATATGAATCATGTAAGACCTCCACCTTCAACTGCCAGAAGTCTTATGAGTAAAATATCTAAACACAACCAATCACTATTCTTCTACCCTCAACTACTCAATATAAAACCACACAAACTCAGACCCAAGTACTAGCTTCTTCTATTCTAAAACATATTTGATTGTCAAAATTCAACATAAAAAAATTTCATTAAAACATTAACACTTCTTTCTTTCTCTACATCTTTGACTACTTCATAAATATGAAAAAACTATTGAAAAGGAAATAGTAAAGAGTAAAATAAAGGATTATAGAAAAGGCAGAAATAAGTTGTATAAGTGAGAATTCTTAGATGCCTTTGATAGGGTTACTATGTGTATTTACTGACAGTCACAGTAATTGCAACTATAATGACTATTAAGAACACCAGAGCTACTCCAAAGAGAATGAATCGATGTTGCATTGATCTCATAACCATTCCACTGAGAAGTCTCGTACTTCGTCCCAACTCAGCGTCAGTTTCTCGGAGCTGCAACAGAGAGAATTGTATTGTTTTCTACTGTTTTCACTATCTTGCTTAAACTTTTTTTCACAATTTCACTGAAAATTACATGAAAATTAATTACATTTTTTTAATGAACAATTCTGTTTTCAAACATCTCTATCTTTAGTAATGTAGTTGTGGGAGGGGATTTAAAAAATTTTAGTTTTGGAATTTTCAATATTTCAGACATTTAATGAAAATAAAACCTGTAGGATTCTTATAAGTGAATTTCACTCTTTTCAGACACAATTTTAAGAAAAAATCTGAGAGTCATTTTTGAGAGAATTTTGAATAGGTTCTGGGAGTTACGTGCAAAGTACCAACAAAAATTAAACAATACATTTGAAGATCCAGTTCAGGTCTGTTTTATTACAGATCATCCATTTTCATGAAAAATCCAGAGTACACTTTAGGCATTAGTGTTGTTCACTGACAAATACAAGTTTTGAAAAAAATACTTTCCATATCAAGTGTCCAAAAACTTTATCACCATCAAAATCTCAACATCAATTGTTTTGCAGCACTACACAACTTTCCCTAAATACTTATGTATAAACAAGAAAGTTAAATGTAATCACTGCTCTGAATCTGCATATATTTACTCCATTCATACAAATAAAAATAAGAAGAAGGTAGTAAAGACATTCATCTTAATTTTATTCATTTATATTAAGAAAACAGGGACATAAAATAATACACCTCCAGAGCAATAATGTTCGACATTGTTTAAAATACAATGTGTTGGAGAATGTTTTTCAATGAACTACAAGCTAAAGAAACGCAAGGTCCTGAAAAGGAGAATCTGAAGGACAAAAATGGGTTCGGTGCAGCCCAATCTGAAGAAAGTTCTAACTCAACAAGCATCAAAACATTCAAACAAAAAGTGGAGAAAATTTTAAGATATAAAATCAACAAAAAGACGTCTGACATATTAAAGAGTAAAAGGCAACACATCTAAACACACAGATAATTAACTCTCAGGAAGTCACATGCCATTTTCGTATTAGTAACACATTCTTTTCTTTCCAATAGTACTAATAATTATTGTAATTTTGCAATTTATTCACTGTGCTATTTAACTTCCTTGAATAAATGTTAATCTTCAAAATATAAAAATGAATTTTAATTGTTTAAAATGCAATATAATCTAAGTAGTGATCTTGCTTACATTAACTTCTACAATACAAGTTATTTTTTATTTATGAACAAAAAACTTAATTTTTAACAACTTTTTGTTAAGTACTGATGTCACAAACTTTTTATTGCTCACAAGCATCACAAATAATTCAATTTTATGTAATATCACAGACAAATCTGGATGCACATGGGGAGTTTCCCACCCCAAAGAATGCATTCTTTAATAGAATTCTCTTTTAAGCACAATCACGCAAACAACAGATTCTTTTCTTAGAGGGAAGGTAAACAAGCTGTTGAAAGTCTAGGTACAGTCCAGAAGAGTGTGTCAACACTTCTTTTATTTGGCGTCACTAGGGAGCAGATATCTATCATTTTGCATTTTTTGTCCATTGCTTCAGGGCATAACTAAGTGAAATTTCTTGGCTTTAGGTTAGTGTTGGATGCTATGTAGACTAACATGTTAGTGCGTAATTGGCCATTTTTTTTTCCTATGATGCATATTTACTTCAATTATTTCTACTGTGAAGAAAGTTAGATTGTATTATGTTTGCAAAAAAATATTTTTTCCAAATAAATCACGCTTTTCCTGAATTACATCAAGAAAGGTTTAAACAGGAAATGAAATATTTTAATCGATTTTCATTGCATATTGAAGGGCATATTTTCGATTTTTTAGGTCGTAAATGCATATTTTTAATAGGATATTTTAAGATTTTTCTGAGCATAAAAATCCTCCCCCTAGGCATCACAAATAGTCTGGGGATGCTTTTAGTTCTCATGCGACAAGGGTAAAAGACTTCTAGAACAAGACCACAATGGTATCAGTTAAGGAAGCTAGGAGGTTTTCAAGAGATCCAACAACTTAGAGGTCCAAATGTTTAAAATAAACTAGTTTTGGAGCAGAGTACAAAGTATGAAAGTGTTTCAACTTGAAAAGAGTACCAAGACTGAAAAGTTTGGAGAGAATACCAAAGGTAATCCAACAAATGTATGTAGTGCTGACGACAGGAAACTTTGGACAAAGAATGCAAAAGTATAATTTTCGTATGATCATAAGAGTCAATTCACAAATGTAGATTATAAAAAGTAAGTTACTTTATTATTTCCTTAAAATTTACTATTTTGTAATCTAATATTATCAGGAGTCTTTTCAAGACTTTACAAACTAACAAAACCAATCTCTCAATTATTTTATTACATTAATATGAAACATTTTGAAAAGTTAATTTGGAATTTAATAGAAAGCAAAAGGCTGTTAATAAAAATCCATTAATTTAATTATTACAACCTAATAATAATCATTGGCACTCTTAATAAAGGTCTCCGGTAATTCATAACAAAATGACAACATACCCTGCTTCGAGACTTTTGAATGGTTTCACGTTGCGCTGATAATTCCTGGAGTACTTGTGAACCGATGTCCTCTGTTTCAAGAATTATACGATAGCCTGTGGATAAATTTCGCCCTGTTCTTTCCATTCTTTCAGTATTGTCTAGGAGGCGAAGTTTCTGTTCATCATTCATGCTTACTCCAGTTCCATAAAGATCGTCTTGTCCAAAAAAACCTGAAATGCAAACTTTATTACACCTGGTCAAAATACAATTATAAGAAGATACCAAGTAACACAATATGAAACGCACCATCTTGAAAAGGTGGACTTCGTACTTTCATGAACTCTTGGCTTAATCGACCAAGTTCAGCTCTATAACTGTCAACTCTGGTCCTTAATCGTGGCCTTGAAGCAGCTTCAACTTCACGTACTTCTAACTCCATTTGCTCAAGCTGTAATACAAAAAGTTATTCTCTTATAGCTCTAACTCCTTACCCACTTTATATGTACAATTACATTAATGACAAGTACTTACCAATTCTTGAGCTTCTTCAATATGCCTCTCAACATCTAAAACTAAGGATTTTTTATCCACTGAAAATAGAGGTCATGTCATTATATTTCATACTCATTACATTTGGCATCGTGCACAAAATCGAAAAGAAAGCTTAAGAAAACATAACAACAACCAAAAGTTTTCTTCACCTCCATGCGCATTAGATAATTTTCCTATTTTGGCAGTTATATCAGCTGTCAAAACGGCGTATTGTTGTTCGTAACTTTCCATTAACGAAGCCATTATGTTCGTTGCAGATTACACACAACTTTTAAATTAAAATGCTGCAGATACACAGCGGGGTCGCAAGACTAAAAAGAAACAACATTAAAACTACACAAACACGACGTTTTCACGTAAATTAATCATCCTTACGTTCTCAGACAGTTTTCAATTCACTGAACATCTGTCCAACATGGCCGGACTGCGCAGCGCACTGACAGCAGCCACAAATTTCACAGTGAAATTAAATTGCGTCCAGTAGTCACCAATTCTTTGGGTTTCGTGTGAGACATTATGCAAAAGATATAGTAACCTCAAAACTAAAGCATCTTTTTTCCGTTTTTGTGATTCTTTATCTTAGCATTACATAAAGATTATAGTGATCGACATTCGTCAAGGCGCGAATCGATCAAAAACGGCCTTCCCATCTGGCGGGTGTCGAAAATCCGTCACGGTCGGGACTCGAATTCTGGCCAATTTAACATAGGCGCAGGAGGCACGTGCCCATGACAGTAAAAATTTAGGGGTGGCAAAAACTGGACTAAAAAGGAATCGAAAGAGCCTCTTTGTCACGTGTCACTTTTTACAATTTGTATTCAGTGAGTACATTATTCTGTAATAAAGCATAAAGAACTGTCCTTTGTAAAGAAAACGTCAATTTGTTATAAATTATAAGTGGTACGAAAATGAGAACCACCATTACCATTCTCTCAAACGTTCTTCACACTATGCAACAACAAAATTTAATCAAAAACAATGGAGCCATTTTTTGAAATGTTTTAATGCCCCAGGGGCTTTATTACAGAAAATTAAAATATCGCTTTCAAATTCAAAGGGCGGCGACATCTGCCAGATCAATTGGAAAATATCAATTTTGGAGAAAATCGGCTGAACGGTTTAATCACTAGCGTTGTTTACAAACGTACAGACAGACATTTTTCCCATCATTCGATTTTTGTTTGGTATCAAGGACCCACAAAATCGAGATTCTGGCTACACCATGTGTTAGATAATTTTTTTCTAAATTTAGCAACAGGATTTATTCACTTTCTCGTTACCAGGGCCCGGCAATGAGAGTTTTTCTTCCGAAAATTCTTCGCAACTTTACATGACTTGCACATTTCTATCTCAGCCTTAGTTTTTCCACATCCCGTTCTTTGATCTGCAGCTGCTCACTCGACCGAAGAAGATCTCCTGGTTCATCAGAACATTTTCACGTTCTTCATACGCGGCCCAGCTGCAGCTCGTCATTACACTCGAAAAAACAAAAACAATTTCTAAATTCAACTCTAATCTTGGAATTCCAGTCTTTCGGACGTCTCCGAAAACTGCTCCTGATAACTTACGAGTTTAATATTAAAATTCCGTAACTTAACATTTACAACCTACCTCTGAGATCCTTTGCTAGGCTTTGCCTTTTCTCCTTTGTTCTAGTTAGGCCTGTGTCACACGAGCGGCTGTTGACGCGCGTCTGATTAACATTGAATAAAATAGTATTATTCTGCAACGCGCGTCAACCCATCGGTATGCAGAGGCCCTAACAATACCTCTCTTGAATGACCACAATATTGGTCGGAGACTAAATCGTTCTTTTTGAGATATGACGTCAGCATAAAACATCAGTATTGAGTAATAATAAAGAAAATGGAATAGGTTAGTGTTTAGTACATAATTTATTCACAAGGTTATACAGAATACAAAACTGTTAATATATGTTGTATCAACATCTAGTTTCAAAACTAAAATAGTCTATGTAATAAACATCAAACTATTGTTTCATGAATGTCTTTTTATTTTCCGAAAAAGAGCCTTGATCTAAGTGGAAGAACCTTCAGGACACCTATCGAAAAGAACTGAATAAATTGAACAAATGCACTTCTGGTGATGCTGGAGGTCAACCTAAGAACTCTAAGAGGCCATTGTGCGTTATACTTTTTAAAAGAAGAAATTACTCCCAGCTAAACTTCGTCCAATTTAAATACAGATGAAGTAGAAACACTACTTGTTTCACAGGACTGGGACCCATTTAACCCGATTCAAGGGAATGTGGTAAACATATTATTTCCTAACTTCCTTTGGAAATTGGAACTCATTGTGAATCAAAATTATTATTTTATAGATGTTAAATTGATGTTCTAAATGTTGAATTGTTGCAAAATACTTGTGCAAGTCCAGTTTCTCTTTTTAACCAAATCGACAGTTTATATACACAATTATTTCAATTCCCTTCGTAAGTTAAAATCAATGACAAAATTGCATCAACTGTGTTGGGACAATTCAAAACGATCGAGTAGAGAGAGCTCCTCTAAGTGAAATGAAAAAAGACCTGCGCGGAACATATAAAGTTTTAGAAGACAAAATGCCATGAGACTTGTCAGAAGGCGTGACAATGTTGTTACTTGAGCAATCATCAAAAGCAGTAATGATGTTTTCGGTTTCGGAAAATGCTTATGATGCAGCAGTAACAAAAAAGAAAATTAGTGTTCCACAGTTTATAATATAGAATATAATAGAGGAATGGGAAGTGTTGATCTCTTTGACGGGTTACGCGCCGTCTACCGAACAAGAATTCGTTCAAAAAAGTGGAACTGGCATCTTGGCATATTTTGCAAAAACGGAGCTGTTGTCAACAGTTGGTTATTGAACAGAAATGTTCATAGTACGATTAGTCTTCTTGAATATACAATAAGAATTGTTCTTGCATTCTGACATGCCTTTGTGAATGTGAAAGTTGATACCCTTCCGATGAAATCGTGGCGGAAGCAGTGAATTGGCTGCACTCGAAGAACGAAACTATAGACAACACGATGATTAAATCGGAATTACTTAACATTGTTACAAAATACGACGTCCAAGTCACTTATGTTATAAATGAGGTAGCCAAACATTCTGGTCATTGAGTGTTAAAGCTAATTCCATAACAGTAGCAATTAAACCCAATAGAAATTATAAAGATGGAGAGTAACGTTTTTACATCCCAACTCAGCACCGGCAGGAAGCAATAAGTTATGTAGTGATAAAAGAAAAAGTGTGGAAATAAGACGAGATTAACGACGTTGCAGTAGAATGTACAATATATGCAACAGCAGCAGCGGGGAATCGTCTTCCGAAATGCAGTCGAAGTGTTCTGGTGAAAGCGATTTGGGTGTTCCACTATTTCCGGACGGGTGTGCTATGCAGTAGACTGGCGATTGTGAAATGGGTTTCGTGAGTCACTGCTGAAAAACAGTCTTATTCTTATCGCAGGAGGGACTGGTGTTGCCGCAGACACTTCACGTACAGCACAGAACAGGATGTAGCTAACGGAAGAGCGTTAATTTACAAGTCTGAAAACTGCGTCTCGCGTATCAGGAGAGAGGAAGTTAAAGCCGAAGCTCGGGCAGAGATGCGACGAAATGAAAGACGGTAAGAAACAATAGTCCTTTGTAGAATTAATGCCTCAAATATCACAACCGGGCACGACAAACCAGCAAGTAGATGCTTGCCGAAATGAGCACCAACCCTCTGAAGGTTCATTTAAAACTACACTGCCCGAACAACTCCGCCAGTTGTATCAGACAACAAAAGCAGAATACTGGAGATTTCTCAAACTAGACCAAGAATACCAAGACAACCCAGTTCCAAGAAAATGGCACAATTGATAAAACTGTCAAATATACTTCCTACTGAAATGGAACAAATACAAAGGATCACACAGGACCAGCTCGATTCAACCATTTATTGCATGGCAATGGCAATTGTAAGGTCAAATAGTGGGAAAATGATTGAAAGTCGAGAACAAGCGCACAGACAACTGTAGGAACCACCGAAGAAGATCAAGCTGGAGAAGAGAATAAAGCTGCTTGAATCAGATACAGCGTTTCTGGAAGTTTCTATCTCAGGAGAAATAAAAGCAAAAAGATGGAGAGAAAAGCATAAAAAATCATGAGAATGCATCGCAAACACGCAGCGTACAATCCTGAAAATGAGTACATCCCAGAATATATTGATACTCTGAAACAAAAACTTAGTTTTTATAGCCAAAGATCGTGATGCTATAATACGAGTTTAAAGCGCAAAAATGATAACCAAACATTCAATAAAAACCAAAAAGTGTTTTATAGGAAATTGAGAGGGGAAATTCAAAACGTTCCAGTGAAGCAAGCTGTTGAAGAATTCTGTGGGGGGAGGCACTTTCAAGACAGCACATCATGGATGAGAGATGTTACGAATCCTACTGATTCTATCGGACACATGGAAACCAGTAAAATTACTATGAATATCTTATGAAATACTCGTAAGCTGGATAATTGGAAATGCCCTGGCCCTGATGGGCTTCATAACATCTGATTCAAGAGATTCACATGTCTCCATGAAAAGATCTTGACATTTGTGAATCATTACCTGAAAAATCCGGAAGAAAATTCAGACATCTTCAGTGAGAGAGCTACATACTTAAAATCAGAAACAAATGACACTACACATCCATGGAAGAACCGACAAGTCACATTCCACAATGTATTATACAAGATCATGACTGGCTGTCTACACACGATCATCGAATAACATTGCACACAAAATGACATAATCTCGAAGACCCAAAAAAGGCAGCTGCAAGGGCTCATTGGGAAGCAAGAACAGTAATAGACAGTGTTATGTCTCAGGCATGTGAAAAAAAGCGTAACCTGTATAGTGTTTTATTGATTATAAAAAGGCCTTCGACGTGGACCCTCACGATTATCTTATCCATGTCCTTAGAATATACGGTATAGACCCTGTGATTGTGTAATTCCTTAAAACTGTAATAAACCACTAGTGTACAAGAATACACATGCATTCAAGGAACGAGAGTAGTCAGAGAGAGTGAATAGGGAGTAATCACAAAGAGGGAATATATCAAGGAGATAGCCTCAGTCCGTTTTGGTTCTGTCTGGCCATAATCCCATTGTCATAATTATTCGACAACACTAGATTGGGATTTGAACTGAAAGGCCAAGAGAAGTGTATGGTTACCCATTTGACGTACATGGATGAAAAATATTCTCTGGCACTTAGGCTCTGAAGAAGGTAATATATATATATATATATATATATATATATATATATATATATATATATATATATATATATATATATACATACATACACATATATACACACACACATTCTAACCCACCTACCCCAAACTTACCACCTTCAACAGCAGCACGCATGTGTAGTAGGCGTGTTATCAAGATTTGCTCGTGAAGCGAGCTTAAAATTCTCAGGAAGCAGGATCTTTCGGGTACGAGAAAGGTCTGAACCCTCGACACAATAAAATTGCAAAGATTGTGAACAAACGAGCGGATAATTTACCCATAAACTTTTAGTGGCACAATTACACGACAAAAAAATTATCACACTTTTACAGAGAATAAGTAGAACACAAATAGAAACCTTACAATACACAAATTCTAACTTCCCTCAAAATTACAAAAAAAGAACTGCAACAATTATACCACCTTTCACGTAAAACAGTACAAGGTATGGCTCTTTTTTAACTGCCTCAATATTGAGGATTTCTTGATTCACTATTACGCATAACAAAATGTTTCCCACTTTAAGCTATTTTATGAACTCGTCGGTGTGCTGCGATCTCTGCTCTCTCTCCTCCTCTCTTTCTCTTTTTAAACGAACTGCTGTGGTGCAAATGCCCGTGCCTCACCGACGCTGCGATCTCGTGCCAGATGACCTCGCGATTCAAGGTTGTGGGCGCTCCAACGTTTCGCCGAATCTCCCTTGCTGCGTCGACGTTCGAAGTCCCACGCTGAACCAGATCCTTTTGCACGTACGCTTGAGCTGTCTTGAGATGCCTTCTTCTCTCTTCACACGCCTCGTTGTATAAAATTAATTGCGCTTCCAGTTTATGAATTTCTGCGCCCTTTCGTTTGCGTGGCGCGCTACTACTACACTTTTGCGCTTGTGCAGTAATAAGGAGCAATATGACCGTACTGGAATATCCAGAGTCCCTGTGCGAATCTAGAAATTAGTCTTACTGCGATTCCAAAATTGACACAGCTTTCTATCACTTCGATGTCTAATTTCTACTCTAGCTCCACGTATTTAAATAACTCCTACTCTATCTCGAGAAGACTTGCTGACCTGCAATGCGATCGTGTGTCGTTGCAGGAATATCAGATATGCGTTCCGTGTTGCTGAATATCAGAGAGCGCCTCCGAAGGCATGTTACCGTAATTATGGCCCGGACGCCTGGGGAAATTTCAGGAGTGGGATTGCTTCTCATTCAACCTCCACGAGAAACGTTGCTCGCAGTTCGCGCTTTGAACGGTCAACGGATACAGGTTGCGCGTTTAGACCCCCTCTCCGCCGCTTATGGCTATTCCTCGCTGCTTGTGGGTGTTCACAAGTACTAGACGGTGGCATTGGTGGTTGCAAATCCATGACGTCACTATATTATATATATATTATATATATATTATATATATTATATATATATATATATATATATATATTATAATATATATTACTGAAGATTTAGTGATGCAGTTTGTCATAGAATTTGGCTTAAAGTGCGTTAGACCAACACCACCTGTAGTTCGTCTAGGTGGTTGGTTGGACAGACCTCGAAGATGTTTTTATGTTAATTCGCAGCGAAGGCCGGAGCCTTGTTTTTTCGTCGGACACGCGGAGTAAATAGTCACTAGGCTTTTAAATATTGACATTATCCCTGGTATAAGGAATTCTTTTACACCGTGATTTATTATACGACGCCATTCCAAGAGCGTTCTGGTGTAGCTATCTTACATAATTCTGCTTCCGATGACGCAGCGGTGGGTGTGGAAGGTGGGGGTGTTCATGGGATTTTGGAACCATCACAGCCTTCGCGCTTGTACGCGAGAGAAACCATGAAAACCCTTTTCAGGATGGCCGGCCCAGTGTTCGAATCCGAACCTCCCGATTGCGAATCCAGCCATTCAGCGATTCCCGCCTCTACACACAGCCACTCACATTCACTTTCGCTCTCCCCCTGTTCTGTATATATTATATATATATATATATATTATATATATATATATATATATATATATATAAAGTGTTAAATCGTTCAATGATTGTTCGGGAATTTCTTATCTAGAGGAAAAGCATAGCCGAAATTCTAGGTCGATAACAGCGCCGATGTGATGATGTGGTAAGAGAGTGAATCAATCACATGAGAGGGAAGAGAAGTTCCAAGTAGTTCCAGGAAGCAGCTTCCAATTGAAGTAGCTCGTGGTTTCGAAACGTTATAAATGGTTATAAGTTTACATACTCTGTGGAGGTTCTCATACAGTTCTCATATGTTCATATCTTTATGATATTATGAACAGATGTGTCTATATTACATAAAGCAATGCAGAGAGTATAGATCTTTTGTGCTTTAGGTACAGGTTGTATGTATGATGTGCTTATGTATATGTGTGAATGGTAGTAACGATATATGGATTGTGTGATTGTTCGAAGTCAACTTTAAATCATGACTGCAACTGGCATTAGTCAAAAAGAGTACCTTAAAAAATATTTATCAGCGGGTGGCGATGGCAAGAAAAAGAAAAAGAAGGCGAAGGCTAAGCCCGTCACAAGCAGGCAAGTTTGTTTTGACTTTTAGGTTAAGTAATTATTATTTAGAGAAACTGTTACTGAACTATTGTATCATTAAGTGGTACGTGCAAATATGTGGGCTGTATCATTCAGATCAGAAGAATGTTCAAATTGAGATCCAATGTACTTGATTTACTGATTATGTGAGTGACACCAACAAAATTTAACTGATATTTTATTGGGATATCTGTTGTTAAGAATAATTAAAACTTTAGAATAACCATTCCTTCATAATTACATAGTAATTAAACAATTCATCTTATAGTGTGACAGTTTTTGTTTTAAAAAGTTGGTTTAAAAATAAGTTCAAGTAGCAAAATTTGATGCATTAACAGTTTCTCCAAGAGAGACTACCTTACTACATGAATACATTATACTAAAAATGTAAACGTAACAGTGAAGATTTTTGAAGTCTAGAAGATTTCATTTGGATAAATTTACTCAACTAGTTATTGTCAGAAGTATTACATGTTGCACATTCCATTATTTTACTCTACATTTATCCTTTCTTAGAGTATGTTCATTAGATGTGTACAACAATTAAATCAAGTGGTGCTGCAGAAATCTCTCAACACCATTTTGTAACCAATTCGAGATATGTTTATCTTATGATATGAATATAGGTGCATTGATTTTTACTGAAATCCCTCACATCTGCTATAAACTGTAAATATAACAGCTTGCTGAAATTTGTGTTGGGTGTCTTCATGTCTAGAAAATAAGGTGGGGTTAATCAAATTCCCAAGTACAAATACTTTACACTGTATCATTGCAAAGAAAATATGAACATAGTTTCGTTCAAAATCCCCTAAATTGGTTATTGGCTATATATTGGTTTTACAGGAAAACATTCAATGAATTTTATTTAAATTTTGTTTAAGCCCAAGTAGATTAGCCAATATTGGTGCCATCTGCTTTTATAATGGACATATAAAACAACATATCATACTTCTTTCCTATACTAATGTTCCTATATCACATAGTCTTCTTTTTATATTATTGAGTTGTTTGTGTACTATCAGGTCTCATTTTTTCTAAATGATCTGAATGATTCTTCATTGATGTCTGAATGATCAGTGTTTTAAACTCAACCATAAAAATATGTACGGGAGAAATCTATCTTTGAATCAGATTTTTTTTTCTAAAAAGTCCAATAAAACATATTAAAAGGTGTTTTTAAAAATATACCTAGGTTTTATCTTTTATCTAGCTGAAATTATTGAGTAGACAAAATTAAGAGAATTTTCAACATGATAAATCTCAGAAATGGTTCTTTGTCTGTTGTACAATTTGTAATGAAGTGAATCTGATGGTCTATAAACCAGTCTGTGTTTGTGTGTTCCACTCTATATTCTCATTGAATTTATTTTTCAAATTCAGTGTTTTGTTTGTTATAGGCTTCGTATTGTTGATGATGATGTTGACATCCATAACTTGCGACCTTTGGATGATGATGAATTAGAACTGTACGATTTACAAGAAGATGCCCCACAAATTGCCGGCATTATTGATGAAAGACCTGAGGAAGTGAAGATAAAGGAAAAGTTTGGTTCATCAAAGTGGAAAGTAGTAGCAGACGAAAGTGATATGGGTGTTAAAATTATTGATAAATCAAAGAAGGTTAGTGATGTGCAAAACAATCCTGTGTCTCACATTCATCAAGGAATTGGAGATGATTTGTCCCCTCCCAGAAAAGGTGGAAAGGGTGCTCAAGACTCAGATGAATCACCGCCCCGAAACAATAGGCGATCTGAGGACCACTCACCACGAGACAAAAGGAGTCAGAAACATGACTCGGATGAATCGCCTCCTCGAAAGAATAAGAAATCACTTGATGACTCACCAGTAGACAAAAGAAGCCATAAACATGAATTAGACGTGACACCTCCTCGGAAGAACAGAAAGTACACGGACAATTCACCAGTGAATAAAAGGAGTAAAAAGTATGACTCTGATGAATCGCCACATCGGAAGAACAGGAGGTCTATGGAAAATTCACCAGTGAATAAAAGGAGTAAGAAATATGATTCTGATGAATCTCCACCTCGAAAGAATAGGAGGTCTGTGGACAATTCACCAGTGAATAAAAGGGGTAAGAAATATGATTCTGATGAATCACCACCTCGAAAGAATAGGAGGTCTACAGTCAATTCACCAGTGAATAAAAGGAGTCACAATCAAAATTCTGAAGAATCACCTCCAAGGAGGAATCATAGGAAGGGAGAAACGTGTGTAGCTGATGTGTTTCCACACCAGAAATCAAAAAGTGAACGGGATGGTGTTCAGCAGAGTAGGAGACGAAACTATGATTCTGATGAATCGCCTGTTAGAAAGAGCAGAAAGACTACACCTCCAAGGAGACAACAAGGTGTGTCCCCACCTCACCGAAAGAAGAGATCAGATTCAGAAGACAACTCTCTTCATGCAAAAGGTCATAAATACGACTCTGATGCGTCTCCTAGGCGAAGCAGGAAAAACGGTTCACAAAATTCACAATCGCCCTCCACTAGAAAGAAGTATGATTCTGATGAATCACCTCCCCGTAAAGCAAAAAGAAAGTCTTGTGAATCATCCCCTAGAAGAGATGGTTATAAAGAATTTAAGACGAGTCATAGGAAGGACACCTCACCCTACAGTAAAGTCTCTCAACGAAGAGATTCGCCTCTGCCAGGTAGGGTTGGAAGCAAGGAAAGATCAGGACATAGGTCCCGAAAAAGCGATTCAGATGAATCGCCACCACGGCGTAGGAGACCAGCAGAATCATCATCGCCTCCTCGGGGGAATAGACGTGAATGGTCACCACCAAAGAGGGAGAGAAAGCGATTGTCCAGGTCGCCAGAAATGAGACCCAGGAAAAATAGGGAAGTGGAGCAATCGTTACGAAAGCATAGCAGATGGGGTGATCGAGGAGACATTTCTGGGAGTGCTCAAAGGGATTTTTCAAAACGTGTTTCTCCAACTTATCATAGAGAGAAACCAAGTGGAGGTACATCTCTCAAAGACGCTAATAGAAATGATCGCAAAAGAGAAGGAAGAAATTCTTCCTTACAGAGGAGATTGGAGAGGTCAGATTCTGATGTATCTCCTGAAAGGAAATCTAAACCAACAGAGAAAGTGGACTCTAAGAAACAAACACTTGATGGAAGGAAAGCTGGTTTGGTGGGTGCTGATGAACTGAAGGCAGAAATAGCAGACTTGAGGCACAGAGAAAAGGAAATGTTTGAAAAGGTATCCTATTTATTTATTTATAGTTACACTTTGCAAGATCTTACTTTGGGATTGACAGTTAGGCAGAGACAGCTGGTGATGAGTCTCTTGGGTATCAATTACATCAGCCTCTGCCAATCTGCAATCTGCTGACAAATATTTCCGGATTCTACATCAAAGGAATGCTAGGGTTTTTTAGTGCGGGCAAGGGCTCATTGGTCAGAGGGCTGTTTCTCAGGTTTGAACATGATACAAATGCTGGATAGACCAATGATGATTAAGAGTGCTGATGAAAATATCTTATTGCAGAGGAAATTCTTGCAGCTAAGGCAAGAGCTTGTACGTTTGGCAACATTGCATCATGTACAGGCTAGCTGTCAATATCAAAGAAAGATCTCGCAGATAGCGTACACTTGTTTTGGTATGCAGAGATATTAATTACGAAATAAATATTTTATGTGGTTTAAGAAAATAATAGTTTATTTCTCAAAATTGTTGCTACCTAAAATGATTCCCCTGAATATTCACTGGGTTTATTGTGAAAAATAACGAATTATCATTATCAAGTCATAAGAGATAAAAACAGGTTCCATGGCCAAAGTCAATATCTATTTGGTTGTCTGGGAGACGCTGCATCCTAGACACAGATGCGGTTCAGCTATCATGCACATCCTCAGTGCACTATGTTGATGATATCATAAGAGATTTTCAATCTGATTTGGTGCCTTTTTTTATTTTAGAAATTATAATTTTGTTGTGTCAATCATGGCACAAGTCCTACTGTCCATTTTAATTGACATTGTAACTCATTATATTGTACCATCATTCTCATTATTGTTATTAAACTCTCCTAGAATATTTACATAATTTTTAGAATTTAAGATATTTTTGTTGTCTATCTTTCTTTTTCTGTCGATATCATTTGCAAAACCTAAATGACATTGGATGTGATACTCTGAAATTATTACAGAATAAAGTTGATAGCTTACTCCTGTGAGATGTATACTACTTGTGGTGTGAAATGAAGGTTGTTATATCCCACTCAGAACAATTGGTATTTTATCTTCCCCCTTCATGCACTTACTTCATCTTTTCTCCTTTAGTTTTTTGGTTTGCATATGTTATTACAACTGCTCTGTTTTATAATGGCTTAACATGAAGTTTTGTAAATGATTCAACAATTTTTCATTCAAGGTTAATTTTTCGGTGAAATTAAATTTTTAGATGGATGCGAGTGTGTCTGGCCGGGGTGCTGCAGCAGTGATGCGTGATAGAAAGACTGGAAAGAAACGTGATTTGGAAGAAGAAGCTCGCGAGAAGCAAGAGAAGGACCTGAAGCAGGCAGAACGAGATGCGAAATACATGGAATGGGGAAAGGGGTAAATACACCAATACAAACATTATTTAATTTAATAACTTCCGGCAAATGTTTTAATTCTTTTCAAAGTAATTGCTTAGAGGTAATCGAAATTATTATTGTTGATCAATTTTAACACTAGATAGTTGGCAATGCTGCCTTACCAGAAAGATGAGGAACTCTCAAAATGAGCGATTCAAAAAATTGCCCTTATTTACTTACTTTGAGAAATCTGAAAAGTAATGCATATTATAGTATTGAATTTATAGGAAAAAAACTAAATTTGAATTTGCTATGATTCTTGAATATTTGTATAGAAATTAAAAGTTTCCTTTGTATTTCAGGTTGAAACAAGTAACCGACAAAGCTCAGAAAATGGAAGACGCTTTGTATGAAATGTCAAAACCTCTAGCGCGTTATGCAGATGATGCTGACCTGGACAAATACCTCCGAGACCAAGAACGAGAAGGGGACCCCATGCTGCAGTACATAAAAAGCAAGAGCAAGAGCAAGGAGGAAAACAGTATGTACAGTTATTTTGATGTAGATTCAGGACTGTGTTAATACTCACATTCAATTCCTTCTAACACTGTTGAGAAATGATAGGCAGGAACTTTGAGATTTGGAGATGAAGTTTTTGAAATTGATACAGTTACCTAAAGTGTTGAAATTTACGGTAGTTATTTTAAAACAATTAGTTTAAACAAATAACATTTGGGTCATGTATTTGCAACATTTTGCAACTACATTCTATTTTTTTAGTCCATATAACATTGATAAATTTGTGTATACAATGAAAACGTCCAAATGAATGTCATTAAGTATGAATTGTTCATAGATTCATATTTAATGACTTATTCCACATGGATGTTTCGTATTTTATCTATAAACGAAGAGAAAACTTGGTACTCCTTTTTAAGCCTATTGCACACACAGAGGAGTGTAAGATTTGGCCTAGTTAAAGTTTATGTGGAGGAGTGCAGGAAACTAAAACTTATATATAATATAGGTAACAAATATATTAAATTAAATAATATAGTGTGGAGATATACCATGCAACACATTACTATCATACATTGCACATAACTGGCTATGTAATGGTTAACATATCGAACTGTTATACCCAAGTTCGCGGGTTCAAACCTGATCGAAGCCATGGATTTTTAAGGGCGAAAAAATCCTTCTCCTTCTGAGAGGAAGTAAAGCCATGTTAGTAGATGCATGTAAAAGACCCTTAAGCCTAAATGAAGCCTCAGGGCTAAATTCAAATTGCCTGTTTTGTTACCCACGAAATATCTCCATTCTCAGTTAGTTGATGAAAGGAGCGTAGCGATAATTGCGTGATTAGACAGAAGAGCAGGCCTCATGGTCTGAGTAAATAAGACGCATGTAAAATAAGGCATCAATTCAAATCAATAACTGGGAAACAATATGTTTTAGAGCCTTAAAATCTGATTTTTATTTTCCCCAGTGGACAAGAATTTTGATTTTTATGACCTAATTATGAAATAAGACTATTTTAGATATTATATTCCAAGCTTAGCGTTTAAGAGAAAAATACTTCACTCCACATTTGCTTCTCAAATACTTCACTCAGTATTTGCATCAAAGAACCTTGGAAAATGGCAGTAAACCTCATTGATATGAGGATCATTGGACCCAAAATTTCAATACTTACAATATTGATGTTAAAATAAATGTCAGAATATTTGTGAATAAGAGAAAATCATTAAATATTTCGAGCTCCCTCTTGTGATATTATCTGTGCATCCTTCCTCATATACAGGATAAACAGATATTCAGTAAATTGAATTATTTTTTTCTTTGAGTGCAGATGTTTCTTTGTATAACCTTTTACTTGAATTTTTTCAATGTGTTGCAGGCAAACCCCGATACGAAGGTTCCTTTATGCCAAATAGATATGGTATCCGACCTGGTTATCGGTGGGATGGTGTTGACAGATCAAATGGATATGAGAAACAGTGGTTCGAAACCCAAAATGCGAAAAAAGCAGTCGAAGAGGAAGCATATAAGTGGAGCACATCAGACATGTGATCAGTGTTAAGCAGTGTGGCATGCGAAAAGAACTGCCAAGTAATCATGGAACTTTTTATATGTATTTGTAATCTGTATATAAATGTATGATATTTTATTTATAAAAATTGTATAAAACTTAAAATGTGTGAGTTATAATTTTTGTGTTGCGTGGTGTTTATGATAGTGTTTTGGTGAATAGTGCACAAATGCATTATCAGGTAGATGGGGCCAAGGGTAGCAGATTTCATCAGTGAAACCGGCTGAGGGCAGCAATTGAGGTCACTGCAGTGCCTCTGACTGGGATGGTGGCAGGATTTTCAACACTAGCTAGATGGGTCCAGTTCAGCAGCTGTCTGGAGAACAAATCTAGTGGCTGGCTGCTTTGATCCGTAGTTTTCCATGGTTTTGTCCGACCAAAACTACCCTAACAAATGGGTTCCGGATTGCACTCACTTTCCTTCCTCTTCCTTGTTCTATCCTTACCTCTTACTTTAACACATACTTCTCTACCTCACCAGTCAGGAGCTTAAGAGCTTGCCTGGCTGGGATGGTGCCCCACTGATGAGAATTATTAAGGACTGACTAATATCTGTCTGACCCATCTCAGCCAGAAAGAATGTCTAACCTTTCTACTCAAGTGTATGTTGAAATGCTGATGTTGAGAATCCCTTTTTTTGACACAATGTAGCGTCTCTGCCCATTTAGACCTAGGGTTCATTGATGAAAACTGCTCCTCTTGATGTTCTCAATGTCCTCTATGTTTGTTACCTCCTTTTTCCAAAGCACCCATACAATTTCGTTAAGGACCCGTGACAATTGGTCTTTACCTTTGATACTGAACATTTCATTTCACTACCTTCAATCCCTGGAAGTTTTATTGATCTTTTATTTCACTTGAAACAAGGAAAGTTGTGGGATTAGATTTGTTGTTGAACACTTGGTTACTGTTGAGAGTGGACAATTAAATGTACCACTTTTATTTCTCATTGTCCCGAACTACGCCACCTATATCAATCAATCAACACATAACTATCTATGAGCTTAACTTCTAGGCCTTGGAATTGTGTAATTTATAACACTTTTGTAACATGCTCAGTGCTCATGTGCCCACATTTCATTGCAAAATGAATTTGCTTTTCCCCCGTAAGTTTTTCACCCTGAAATGATAGCATCAAGGGTATATTAGGACATTAGAGAAGCTGATACTATGTCTTGTAGCTTTGCTTCTTTCAGGTCTGTGTTCTGTAATTTTGACAAGCAGTTCAATTTTTGCTGAAGACTGCATTGTTTTTTTGAAATTTATTTTTCTGCCAGAAGTATGGAAGTGCTAGCTTAGTAATGCCCTAGAAGTGTCAATACAAGGAATATAGTTGTAGATTAGGGATAGTTTTCATAAGTGATTTAGTTTATTCTGATACTGTCACTAAATATAATGGAAGAATTATTACAAATCATGTTGAGAATATTAATAAGTACATATTCTTTGGTTAAAAAATTAGAAGTGGGCTATGTTTGTCAATGGCAAATGGACAGCCCACAATTGGTGAATATCAAAGAGCACACATTATAGACTTGCAAATGATCATCATCATCATGAACTGCAGGATGAAAGGCCTGGGGGTGCTGTTCCTGGTTAAGCAGTAGACCTGAAGTGCTTCAGTCTTCCAGGTGTTCCTGCTTGATCCACTTCATTCTTGGTCTTCCCACCTCTCTCTTTCCAAGTGGCTAAAGATTTTAGGGGAGCCTTTGGGAATTTTCATTCTTTTAATATTTTCTAGTCATGTTTTCTGGTTCTTCCTCTGTTATGTTTGTCGTCTTCAATATTTTCCTTGTGTCTTCATTTCTCGGTGAATCTAGTCAAGTATAGCCAAGGAGGCATCTTAGGAAACTCATTTGAGCTGCTTCCAGTCTTTGGTTCTCTCTTTGTTTTAGTATTTAGGTTTCTGATCCATATTATAGCATTGGTTTGGCTGTCATGTGTATTCTTAATTTGGTTCCTTGTGTCATGTCCTTCCCAAAGTATCTTTTACTTATTCTATTGTATTTCAAAATTTTGTGTTGGAGGTCCTGGGAGTTAAGTCCAATGTCATTGTCTTAACATTTGAATGTTGATACTTGCTCTATTATTTCCCCTTCAATGACTATCTTCACTCTTCTTAGGTCCTTTCCTTGGAATGCCATTGTTGTTTTGTTTTTTGTCATGATATTCATGTCATGGTTCTTTGCTATTTTATTCAGTTCATGTGTTGCTATTTGGAGTTCATCTTCTGATTCAGCCAAAATTATTTGGTCATCGGCAAACAGGACTGTTTGTATAGTTTGTTTTTTGTTAACTTGTATACCTTGATTTGCTGACTTCTTCCATTCTTTGATGAGACTGTTGGCATAAATATTGTAAAATTTGGGTGACAGACCAACATCCTTTCTGCTCCTACTCTTTCTGAATCCACATTGTTCTTCACCCAGGAAGATTTTGTTGTACTTATTCATTCTATTCTTTAATATGTTAACAAATAATTTTGAGGTTGTTGGCAGTAGAGTTATCCCTCTGTAGTTTTGTTGCAGCCTAGTTTTGTTCCTTTCTTATGTGTATTTGTTACCAAAACTATTTGCAATTCTGTTGGGGTAAGATTTTCTGTCCATATTTTGTTAAACAGTTCAATCAAAATCACTTCTAGTTCTTTACCTTCATATTTGATAAGTCCTATGTAATTTCATCTATTCCAGGGCTTCTGTTTTTAGCTTTTTTAAGTACTTGTTCCAGTTCTTCTGTTATTATATCTTCTACAGGTTGATTTTCCAAATCTGAGGTCATGTTTATGTTTGATATGTGGTTGTCATTGTTCCACAATTTTGTATAGTGTTTTATCCACCCTGACTCTTGTGTTAGGTCTATATTCACTTCGTTCCTTGTTTTAGTCCCAAGCATTTGTAGTATTTTAAAGCCAACTCTTTGTTGTCCAGTGATGTCTTACTCTATACACTTTCAACTAAATTCTCAATATACCAACTTTTAATAAAAAAAAATTCTCTATGTAAGTACTTTTCTTTAAATGGCTTTGAAGTGTACTTTTATTGCATTGTAGCTACACATTGGGAGAATGAGAAAAGTAATGGAGAATTCTAAAATGCCATTATAAGTTAGTCAACATTTGAAAAATGAATGTGAATTATTTCTACATATTACTTGACAACATCTCCAAAATGATTTGGCTGAAATTAATCTCAAAATAATTGCTCACAAGACTGAACAGAGTATAGAACGTGCTGTTAGTGTCACTATGTGACTTGCAGACTTCAAGCACGAAGTAAATTGATCCAGCATAGACACAGGCAGGGTCATCCAGAGAGGATAGGGCAGCTGAAGCAACTTGCCACAGGCCCTCTCTTACCTGGGCCCCCAAACAATTTTCACAAAATTTCTCTTCTTGAATTATTCTTTTTTGAAAAGCATCTATTTAACTATAGTTGAAGTATAATTCATTTTAAAATGTATTTATAAAAGGAAATATTGACTGAAATAATGGGCCCTATAGATCTACTGCACCATGCCTCATGTTTTCTCTCGGCTCTGTTGTAAACAAAAATTACTTCATAATAAGGCCTGCTTAGTCACAATCCATACATAGATGAGCAGTTTTAAATTGAACTGTCTAAACATTTGCAGCTGAAAACGATTTTTTCTATTTTCATGCATACTACTTATGTAGTATAGAGAAAGTATTGTAGTGCTCCAGCAGTCAATGGTGATTTTTCAACAGAGATACTTGTATTTGAGGCTCTGACATTGAAAAAGTGGATAAATCATGTTCCTATAAGTAGAAAGTTACTTCCTCTAACATGTGTACTCAGAATCCACATTTTGTTTTGTCCACACTTGATACTGAAATATTGGCTGACGTCAAAACATCTGAGTGCAACCCTAGAACCTAAACGGTTCAGACAATTTACTCCATAAGAGATATTCCTCAGTTAATCTGAATAAACTCTAAACTCAGCAAATTTAGAACAAACTTTATTTTTGTGGGTGCTTAACATAAAGACATTAGTATATATTCAAAACATTCTTAAAAATGGATCCAGTTTTTTAAATTGAGTTTTACATTAAATAGAGCAATATATGCTTAAAAATTGCACAAGTTGCATTTTTGTTCAATGCTCTAAGTATTCAAAACTTGAAGAGTTCAAAATTTTCTCGACACCTTCATACATCTAAATTGTTGAATATATTGTTTTTATTAATGAAATCTGTTCTTCAAAAACTCAGTTTTAAAAATGGTCATATACAATTATTTGAAATCAAGTAGTTGCCACATAATGTTGTATGAAAAATAGGCAATTTTTAAAATATTATTTTCTCATCAAATGCAGCTCAAATGTTTGCCCTACATTTATTCTTGCATAGAACGAAGTATGCTTACAGAAAAGGTGCAGGTCCCATTTTCTGTAAATTTTTTGCATATTTGAAAATTGCAAAAAGTTAACATTCCAAAACTACAGTACTGATGATAGAGATTTTTTCCGTAATAAAGTTTGTTCTTCAAAGGCAGTTCTTTAAATAAGGTCATTTACAATTTTT
The DNA here is from genome assembly GCA_017312745.1 of Gryllus bimaculatus. Lineage (NCBI taxonomy): Eukaryota > Metazoa > Arthropoda > Insecta > Orthoptera > Gryllidae > Gryllus > Gryllus bimaculatus. The sequence continues at coordinate 2,716,805 of BOPP01000140.1, forward strand.
TGAAAATGTGAGTAATTTTCTCATAATTTTTGCTAATGTTTGAAATTGTATTCAACAATAGCAATGCTTTGACACAGCAGTTCAAAATTCTCAGAATTTATTCTCAATGTTGGGCGGTGTTTCTGGCTGTAAGAAACCGTGATTTGGGTTGTCGAATTGGTGTTGACGTGTTAGCTTTAAAAGAATTAGTTTTCACATCTGATGTTCTCTGATTGGTAATGACTTTAACAAGTGATGTCTGACATGTGTTAAAATGGACAAAAATTGTTGTATTATAATTTATGTTCTGTTACATGCAAGAAAACTTTTGCTGTTGTAGCACCATTAGTTAAATATTAAAATATTTTAAGATAATCTTATTTAAATTAATGAAATACAGCAATAGAAAGCTTTTTTAAGAGGACTTCAGATCTACAACTAGTCTATGCATGAGCATCTACAGAACCAAATTATTATTGTTGGGGAGTTCAATAGACACCGGGGAGTCCGCAAAAATTATGAGAGGGGGGTGTCTCCCTCTGACAGTGATGTCCTCGAGTCTATTTACATACTTAAGCAAATAAATTTAATTATAAATAAAATAGTTGTGTTAGTAATATATATAGTATGAAAATTTGAGAGAGTAATTTTTTTCAGATAGGTAAAACTTGTATACATAGTGACACAAAGAAAAAAGATACTTTGTCTAATTTTAAAATAAAAGAATGCAAAGCAACACAATAATGTTAGATGCGAACGGTAATCATGAAGAAAGATATTACAATTCTTTTAAAATTCTGTAATAAATTTTGGTACATTAATTATTACATTGAATGTTTCATAATGAATTTCATTTTTATATTTGTAATCATTATGTAAAGTTTATCTACATATATGCTTAGAGGAAGTGGAAAATTTAGTGTCTTGTTTCCTAATCCCCTTTTACAACAGGTGACTGCTAACACAGTGTTTTGTTGAACGAATATGTTGCAAAGTAACTGTGAATCCCAAACTTGGATTCCGATGAGCGCTTAGGCGTCGCGGTCTTACCTTTGATGAATAGGTCTTTTCAACTCGGGTTTTCTTTTTGTCTTCAATATTGGATTTTTTTGTACTTCCCTCCTCATTTTTCATTCAACGCTTTGCGCGTTTCATTTGTCTACAAGTTTTTCAAATATTCTTGGCGTGGCGCTCGCGTCGTTGCTGCCGGGCAGGCTGCCGGGTGTTGCGTGGGTGGAGGTGTGTTTCGGTGTGGGCATCGGGCATGTGAGTGTGTTGTGGATCAAGCCGAACCACATTCTGTTAAGAACTGCTTGAATGACATTATAAGTTAAGGATACCAAGTAATAACAATGGCCGATGAAGCTGATCAGGTAAAGTACTATATATTCTCACGTAAAGATGAAATTATTTTCATAATCATTTTTTGCTGGGGCAGTGTGTAGTATTTCTGAAATTCTCTTGTCAGGTACCTGCTATTACAGTAAAAGAACCCTTGGATCTCGTCCGTCTGAGTTTGGACGAAAGAATCTACGTAAAAATGCGAAACGAGAGGGAACTTCGAGGCAGGCTGCACGTAAGTCAACACATAAAAAAATATTGTTATTGGGGCCTTATTTTTGTTATTTGTGGCAATCAAAAAATATAAGAATTGAATCATTGATTCAAAGGAAGCGTGTCACCCTAAACTGAGAATATACTCAATTTTTCTGTAGCATTAGAATTTTTGTATAGAGGAAGCATTTGTATTTAAATTATGCATATTTCATCAGGTGAGGGATAGTATTTCTGTAATGAAACCAGTAATAATTGTACCAGCAATATTGTGTTATTTTGAAGGCTCTTCAGTTGCTAATACACAGGTCAGAGAAATATAGTTTATTGACAGGGATGATATTTTTCTTTCTTATTTTTTCCTTTTCTACACATACTTTTACATACATGTAAATATGACACTAGAAATGTTCATTTAAAATTATGGTAAATGATTTTCTAGACTTGTATTTTGTGTGTCTTATTAACAAATAATACCAAATATTGCAGTGTAGAATGTTCTTACATAAAGGTTACAATAAGATCTTATAAAGCCTTTAATTTTGGCTTTGAAAGTAATGCGTCTAATTACAAATTTTGAATTTATGTCTGTCAAATTTTATCATGTGTAAATATTTGAAGAAATGTAGATTATATCAAGTTTTCAAAATCATTCTGTTTCTGATTGAAGATCAGAAACCGTTATATACAGAAAACAGAAAATATGAAAGAAAAGCAAAAAAATTAAGAAGGAAAGTGAAATATTACTACACAGATTTTTTATGATCAGTGAAGATTCATAAAATTGATATAATTGATCCAACCTTTGAATGCTTTTTTGTCTGTACAAAGCTTAAAATATGAATAAGAAGAAATCTCTTTAATTTATTAAAGGAAGGAATTGAATTTACATAATATCCTCTGTTATCTTTATTTAGTTCTCTTCAGAATAGTTTTTCTATTCCTTTGATTGAAATTAAAGGAAATTTCATTGAGTTTTGTGAGAGTAATACTTCTTTTTCTGGCTAGAAATATTACAATTATTGATAGACCTTTCACTTAGCTGGTCTTCCAGTGATTTTACGTAATATGTAGTTTAAAAATTTCTTTAAATATAATAGTTTATTTAAATATAATTGTTTTGATTATGTAAATTAGCCACTGGTCATTAGTGGATTTGATATCATTTGAGTAATATTCTCCAGGTTTGTGTATGCCAGTAAACTTCAATGGTGACAGTCTTTAAAAGTTTTCACAGATGTGTTGTTTGCTTTTGGTCTCTCCTTTTAAGGGGGCAAGAAAAGTACCGAAATGCAAAAGACATTTTACCTTTTAAGATTTTATAATATGGTGTTTTGGTATTCACCATTTTCCTTGTCCTTTCATTCTGACAAATTTATCTTTTCATTCTGATTAATTAATCTGCTAATATTATTGTTGACTTGGTTTTTGTAAATTTTGTATCAGGCCTATGATCAACACTTGAACATGGTTCTTGGAGAGGCTGAGGAAACAGTTACAACTGTAGAAATAGATGAAGAAACTTATGAAGAAGTCTATAAAACTACAAAACGGAACATTCCCATGCTGTTTGTCAGAGGTGATGGTGTAATACTTGTATCACCACCAATGAGGGCAGGAGTGTAAATTTGGCAGAGGATTGTTTTTATCTCCTTTTTGTTTTTTCTCGTGGATTTCAGTGCAGAAGGTATGATTTTCTTTGAACCACAGATGGAAAATAAAAGTCCATCAAGTAGAAATGTTAAACATATCTTTATTTGTTCTCCCCCTCCTTTTTTTTTCATTTGAATTTTGTTTTCTGTGTTTGTTTTCTCAATACATCAAGTCAAGAAAGAGCTGTATGTAGAAATTTAGTTGAAATTAGGAATTCATTTTGATAGAGGGGCTGTTTGGTTGAGAAGCCACTGGTAGACATCAGTGAGGCCTTGCTCTAGCATTTCTTTTCCTACTTCTGATCGAATTCGTGTATGATAGTCATTAAGCCACACCAGCTGAAATGAGAAAAATTGTTAATGAAAAGTAATAAAACCATTTTTTTCATTACAAACATATGTTTTATTGCATTGTACTTACCTCTTTGTCACTAAGTACATTGATGTCAATCAAATTTCTGTCATACGGAACTAGCGTAACCGCTTCGAATTTCAGAAAGTTTTTACCTTCAAACTGAAAAGCAAAATACATAATTTTTGTAGTAATTAATTTATGTAATCAAATTCATTATAAATTAAATGCATCTCTTATTTTTCTTACCGACATATTAGTTGGAACAACTGTGACAATGTTTTCCAATCTCATTCCAAATTCACTGTCTTGGTAATAACCAGGTTCTGGAAAAATTGTGTTATATTAATGAAGTACAAAAGAAAAATTAATTAAAAATATTAGCACTACTGCACAGTACCTTGAGATCCAAAGAAGTAAGCATGATAAGTTGTATCAAATGCTGGAAAGAAAAAGAAATTAAGTGGTTCATTAATGGTCTATACTTTATTGTTTTGACAATGTCAATTGAATTTAGTGTGCTTTAGTAAAATAACCTCCACCCAGAATATGAGAGTACTTTTATGTAGGCTGCTTTTTTATTGCAGTTCGATTTCTTACAAAAGAAATGGGAGGTTCAGCAACTTGCTTCAAACCGTTATCAACAGCATTTGTCTTAAAATAGCAGATTTTGAATGACAGTAGAATTTATCTACTTTAAAATTATTGTATGTATTGGTAAATTAGTAACAAACTAATTGTTAAATAAATTTTGAAGTAAAATTTAATTATGTAATACAAATATTTTTATTGACAATAATAATTATAATTTTACTCGAAATCTATTCTAACTCATCTGGGTTTCTTTCAACTTGCAATATTTGTAATTTCTAGCTTTACCTAAAAGTTTTGATCCACATGCACATGCAAGTTTTATTCAGAATTTAGTGGCATTCAGCATGCTGATCACAAATCATGTGTTAAGAAAGCTGCCCATCTCTGACCTTTTGTGACTGGCAGTTTGTTGAAAATAGAATAAAGACCTGTACTAGGAAAACAGACCCTCTTACCTTCATGAACTCCCAGAAAAGAGCCTATACCGTGAGTACTGCCATGCCCATAATTCAAACCCATGCTGTACAAAGGTGCTCGGATAAGGATTTCCAAAGTATTTAATGTCTGGCCTTCAGGAAACGTGGTAGAGACAATATCAATGCATCCTCTAAGTATATTAGTGTACACTTCTTTCTGCTTTGGTGAAGGAGTGCCCAAATGAATTGTCCTTGTCACATCCGTGGTACCATCTACAACAATTTAAGAAAAGAAGTTCATCTTATACAAATACATATTGGTTTACTTTTTGGTTGCCTATGAGAAGGAAAAAGAAAGAAATATTATTGTGTATAATATTAAACAGTTACACTATTTGTTAATATATTGAATACAATAAAGAGAGAAAATGGAATCAAGGATTTTGAATATGTACAAATACTAGGTTCTAAATGCCAACAATCAATAGAACTAATTTGGTGACATGTTCATTACCAACTGGACCAATGAATGACTTCTTTAACATATGGACATAGACTATTCACTTATGTTTTGCTTTATGTCAAATTCACAATTTTTCTTATTTCTAGAAAGAAAGAAAAAAAAGGATGATATTGCTACAAATATTGAAGTTTTCTTCCCTGCCGCTGTGATTTTGAAATTCTAAGAAATACCTGTACTACATTTCTAGTGTACATTTATAAGAAATGCATATTTATGTAGTAATCTACTTATACTACCTAAAAAATTGTGTGTAAATATGTGATTAGTATAAATATTTATTTTAACACACGCTAAACTTGTTATGAAGTGTAAATCATGAGTGTTCTTTTCTAACAGAACTGATTCATAATCATAGTTCTTACCCAAGTACTGGCCCCCTGAGTCCAACATAAAGACACTGGAATTGTCAATGACTTTGTTAGTTTCTAATGTAACTGTGTAGTGAGGTAAGGCAGCATTGTCAGCAAAGGCAGCAATTGTTTCAAAACTTGGCCCTTCATTGTCCTTTTGCAGGCTGCGGAGCTTAGCAAGTCTGTCTTCCACTTTGAGTTCATCCCAGTATTCACCTGCTGCTATCTATGGGACAGAAAGTTCCTTCCCTTGAAAACCATCAGGGATGTTAGATGTTACGAGGCATGGTATTATATTATCAGTTATGAATGCTTCAGGCAGCTATGTTTATGTTTTATTTTAAGTGATGAAACACAGGAAGACATAGTCTTTTATATAAATACATCTTCCAAAAACTGAAAACACAATTAATACAAGGGGACTCTGTGAAGTACTGAAGAAAATGCTTTCTGGAGAATGTGTTTGTGTGTGCTTGGACACAGTGCAACCCTATTTATGCAACTAATGGGAAAAACATGACTTGAGTATTCCTGAATTATTTGTGTATCTTCCTGAATCATATAATGTAGGTTCTTTAACTTTTTTTACTTAACAGGAAAGATAGTCTTACAACTTTCAAAAAGACCTTGAATACCAGGCTTTATATTTCATTTTGAAAATGAAAATCTCAATTCAATTTTACTTACCCCTTTCTCCAATTCATAGAGCAACTGACACAGAGCAATAGCATCTTTCACATGGGCCCACCTCATACCGTCTGCTTCTACTTTATTTTTCCTGTCTTTCATTAGCAGCAACGGCGATGTGCCAAATATTACCTCTTTGGCAGATAACTGTGCATGAGTGAAGGTGGTAACTGAATTAATAAATCAAGATCCCCACCTTGAACATGTCTCTAATTCTATCAGAATACTCACCGCACTGTAGACGAGCATACTGACTCCTAACGCATAACTGTATTGAGAAGGCAAAAGCACTTTCTTTGCAGACTTCCCAATTTCAGGCAGGTCTTCCCAAATTGAATTGTAAGTCTTTATCCTTAAAAAACCAAACAAAAGAAGAAATGTTAATATACTAAAGTTCTTTGTTTAGCATAGTTTATTTTTTATTTTAAATTTTATTTTACATCATAAACAGTTACAAGCTGTGTGTCATGCTATGGGGAGTAGTGTATTCTGTGCAGGTTTTGTAATTCTGGGATCCCTACCCTAAACCATATGAAAGTTGTATTCTGAATACAGGAAGAAACAAGTGTTTTCCCTGTGTACAAAAAACCTGCACATTGCGCTCTCCAAATATCACTGGGGAAGGGAGTTTGAGTTCCAGGGCCCTGCAAAATGTAGGTTTTTAAAAGGTACAAAAGGTAGGTTACATTTTTGTTATTTGATGAGAACTTTAAAAAATGTGCCAGGTGTTGCTTCATGTTACATTTAATCAATTTTTCTCATCTCTGAATTTCTGATCTCTGAATTTCTTGAGGATAAGCCTTATCGCATGTAGCTATCCTTTACATTGCAATGCTTGCGTCTTGTAACCAGGGTCATGAACGCCCCTGGCAAGATTTGAATTTTGCGTCCCCAAGACTTATTTTCTAGGGAGAGAAACAATACAATAACTTCAAAAGTCTAAATTATATTTAAGTTATTTATACATTTAAGAATAAAATTAGTTTTTACTTTCTATTATTTAGGAAGAGAAACAATATAATAGTTCATTTATGCATTACATTATCTCTTAAAAGTTTATTTTTCCGCCTTTTTTTCTGAGGCCAATTTGTCAATCATATGGTCTACATTACTAATTTTTGCAATGTCATACACAGTCAACAGTATGGTAAGATTACTCAAGCGTTCTTGACCAATCTGTTATTGTAAATACTTTTACTTTCCAGTATACATATGTATATATACATAGTATATGAAAAGTTACACTGAAAAAAAAAGAACCGTTGGAGTATACCAGATACATGATACTGTAACGGAAACTTGCTACAGCATTTTTGGCAGAAAAAAAAATCATTACCGGGCCCTGATAACGAAAAAGTGGATAAATCCATTTGCTAAATTAAGAAAAATCAAATCATCTAATATATGGATTGGCCAGAACTCCTGGTATGTTCTCGATACCGATAAATCGATTGACGGCAAAACGTCCGACTGCCTGGTGAATGTGATCAACACTAACGCCTAAACCATACGTATGATTTTTTCCAAACTGAATAAACCCCTGTTGATTTGGTGTGAGTCAACGCTCTGCGATTTTGAAACACATTCATTAATTTTTGGGGGTACATTACATGAAGCTTCACGGTCATTTTCAAACTTTCCTCAAAAACAGCTCCATTTTTTTTAAAATTATCATACAAAAATAAAGAATACACTTATAAAGGTGGCATATGTCAGATGTTCACGGTTCACTCTGAATTTTCGAAAATTGCAAAAATTCATTTTTTTGCAGCGCCTTCTTACAACTACAAAATTGAAGATATAATATTTTCCTTCAAATACAATTTGTTCCCCGTAGTGAGTTCTTTCATTGAGGACACGCGCATTTGAGCAAAATAAGAGCAATTTTAGAAAATTACAAAAACAGATTTTCTCAAAAACGGTTCCAATTTTTTTTAACTTTTTGGTGGGGATAGTGCTAAACGTACTCTATAAAATGACCAAAGCCGTATTGCTTTATTCTTTTGTGTTGTTTTTTTCAAAGTTACAAAAATGTATTTTTTTTTTATTTGTCTCTCACGTCGTTAATATTTATATTAGAGACGATTTGTTCACATAATTATATTTATTAGTTTATGAGCTTTAAATAATGTTAGATAAATTTTCTTGAATACACAACATTTTTTGTTAAAACTAGCTCAAACTCCCGCATTTTCAGAAACACTCTAATTTGGGGTCATTTTCTCAAAAACGGCTCCAAATTTTTTCTTCAAACTTTTCGTACGGACAGTGATAATTGCACGTTAATTTCGTGGCATTTTTTCCTTCAAAACTACACAAATAGTTTTTTGAAAGACCTCTCCCGCTGTTAATATGCACAATTCCAGCAATTTGTAAGCACCGTTGTATTTGTGAGTAAATGGCTTCTAATGAAGTTTTTCGAAAATTGAAAAAAATTCTGTGAAAAAAAGCTTCAAATTTCGAATTTACAGTAGTGCTTAAACACCATTTTCTTAAAAACGACTCCAAATTTCTGAAAGGAAATTACCATTTAGGACGAGGTTTTACTTATTTAATATTCTTAAAATAATATTTCCGTTATACACCAAGGAAACCGAAAAATTAATAAAATGTACTTTGGGCGGCAATAGATGGCAGCTGGCAATAGTATGTGGCAAGTCCGAGTAGCTAACCGAGACCAAAGGAAATAGAAAACTAATACGGAAAAGTCTGCGTCATCATGTTGCTGAAAGATCTTTCACAGCTGGCGAAAGTCACAGATAGTGTGAATTCTAGGCTAAGGGCAATGCATATCCTGGGATAACTGGTTACTAAGCCATATTCTTCATGGCAATTAAGAAGCGCAGTGTAATCTGTATTTTTTAAATAAGGCAAAAATGATTTTATTTAGTGTTTGCTGCTTTCAATCTGGAAACAGAACTCGTGACATGTTAAGCATTTTAACGGTTACCATAAAATCTCATAATTAATGCGAACATTTAAGACATTACTGCGATAGTAACCAAATGAATTCTGTTTCTGCGGGAGGTTACTACGATGTTCGGTAAGAAAGTTGCAGTGGCGACTTCCTCAGATCGTCAGTAAATATGATTACTGGAAAAGTGTTTCATTTAGTGGAAAGCCAGGAAAATAAGGTTAATTTAACTAGTACACATTTTTTAAAATTGCACTATTAATATTACTATTTACAATAATTATTCGCAAAACTAAAATGAGTTATTTTTATTCTGAATTGTTTGAATATGATTTGTTTTGTACATCGCCAAGTTTTTCTATTACACATTCGACATGCGTTGGTTGTTTATTTACTTTGCTAAGGATGTTAAATTTCTTAATATACATGTAGGCACAAGTGCACTTAACAAATCTGTAGTAAAATCTGTATTGTGTAATTGTGGGGAGGTAGAGGTACACGGAAGAGTCAACCACCATTTTCTCGCACATGTCAAATACCCGAGACATCACAAGAAACTTGTTTCACAAAATCCAGTTTGATTCTATTATAAATTTATAATGCTGTTACACAAAAAACATCTCAAAGCAACTCGATTATAATGTTGCAATATTACATTCGTACAAACTTGAAAACTCGCTTTTAAAGTCGCTCGTTTTCAAAACATGTACTCATGCAATAAGGTTTAATATTATAAACTAATTGCATTACCAAGTATTCTATCCGCCCCTGGGGCAGGCTCGGATCCACGGGGAAGGAAATGAGGGAAATTCCCCTCCCCCTAAAATTGTTCAAATCCACCAAATCAGTAACTTGCCATATTGGACGAAAACATTTTGAATTTCCCCTCCCAAAATTCGTCTCTGGATCCGCCCCCCGGGGGAGGGGGGGCGAGAAGGCTTGCTCGAAAAACAAAAAAGAAAAGCGCTTGCGTACTTGACGACCTGCGTGCTGGCATTGAGGTGGGCCTCGGCCTGCGGGATCTTCTCCTCGGGCAGGTACAGGGCGGCCCGGTCCAGCGTGACGACGAGGTAGGCGCGGAAGACCGGCGTGAAGGGCACGTCGCCGCCGCGCAGGTTGAGCGCCCACGCGATCTCGTCGAGGGCTGTCACCACCGTCGCGTCGGCGCCCTTGGCGCGCAGCTCGGCGCGCAGGCGCTCCAGCTTCGACTCCCACGACTCCCCTGCGCACGATGGCCTTCTTTTTTTTGGGGGGGGGGGCGACGAAAGCACACTAGCCCCGTGGCCTTTAGTTGGAGTAACCCTCCGTTAGAAGCGCTAGTCGTAGTCGCAGTCAAGTCAGGGAATCGCCGACAGGTAGCGTCTTCGCGCTCGCGTCTCGCACGCGCCCTGCTTCGTCTACCCGTCGGCCAGAATTGCGAAGGAATAGAGATAGACTCATGTATTCACAATGCCTGACATAAACGTAAGCAAAATAAGTTTCTATTGGCTGTGAGACATTCTGGGTTACTATTGGTTGGATGTGAGAATCGATTTTGAGGTATCGACTGTCTCCATGGCCCATATGAGTTTAGTTCGTCTGTCGAATTCGATTTTCGATTTTGAGTTAAAGTACGTGGATGGGTTAATTTCTTATATCTTACTTAAGCTAACGTCTTACGTGTTATGCTTAGGCGAACGCATTGTCAATGAGTCCGCTTATGGTCGTAGTCCTAACTTTTACATTAACGCCAAGCTCTTGTTTATGTTTGCATTGTGAATGGGCCTTTATGGGCTTTAATGGAGTAATCCTCCGTTGCAAGTACCCTCTAGGGGCCGCTGAGTAGTCGTAGTCTCGTGAGTCGCAGTGAAGTCAGGGAATCGCCGACAGGTAGCGTCTTCGCGCTCGCATCTCGCATGAGCCTTGCGTCATCTACCCGTCGGCCAGAATTGGGAAGGAATAAGGATAGGAGTAAACATTAGGATGCTTCACAGGGGGTAACAAATTTCACATGGGGTGAAACGGGGGTTCTACGGGAATCGAACCCGGAACCAAGCGACTTTGCCCTGAGCCAGGGTTCATTGATTTATGTTTTCGGGTGGGTCAATACATGCTGAGGTCATTAATCCAGTATTTTTGGACCTGCTTCATTTTGATATGCGAACGACGGACTATTTGAGCGCATTAAAGAAAAACGTGGAGCCGTTTTTGAGAAAATCTTGTTAAAATTATATATTTTTTTCACGCTACCTTACTAACATTTTGAAAAAAAAGAACATAAACTCTTGTAATGATCTAATTTTGAAGAACAGATTTTATTCATGGGATAGTATCTATCTGCAATACTGTAGCTGTAGGAAGACTCCTAAAACATTTTGAACTTCTGCAATTTGTAAAAATCCAGAGAATTTGTTCGAAAAGCGAACCTGCGCCATTCTTTTAAGGGTACTTTGATCGATCCGAGAAAACAATTGGAGAAATTTTTCAAAATTTTGTGTAAAGTATACCGCAAGATCAAAATATCCTATTCTAATTCAACGGGCCGTCACATCAGCCAGATCGATCAGGGAATATCAATTTTGGTGGAAATCCTGCCTACGGTTTAGCTTATGACGTTCACGGACGAAAGGACAAACCTGTTATCGTAAACCAATTTTTCGGTAGCAAGGATCCACCAAACGTGGGTTCTGACTACACAACGAGTTAGAGGTAATTTACTAAATACACCAAGACATGTTTTCAGTGTAAGAGACATACAAACAATTTTTTTTGTCAAAAATTGACAAAACTTTATTATTATTTTACTGCAGCATTACAATTATTTACATATACTATCTAAGTAGTATGCAATAAAATACTGTAGAATTTATTTTTTGCAATTTTCGAAAATACAGAATGTCTGCAAAAAATAGAACTGGCACCGATTTTTACACCGCTCTTTGATAAATACGAGAAGAAAATGTTAAGAAAAAAATTGTAGTCTTTTTTGAAAAAAATAAATAAATTCGAAGTAAAAACTAACTCGCCGACCGCGAGTGATTTTGCACGTGTTTCATAATATGAAATACTCGCAGTAAAAGTGAACACAGATTTATCGATAGTTGTGCGATTTCTCTGTATTCTACGGGATAAAACCAAAAAACTACATTTTTTAAAATTTTTCATTAACGATAATAGCATATTGACCAATAAATAGGAGAATAAGGAACATTTAGTCATTTAAACACAAAATAAGCATTTATAGGCACTACAAAATTCGTATATAATACTCCTAAACCCTCAAAATTAATAAGTAACTTAAGATATTGCGTTTTCCATTAAAAGAAAAATAGGCAAGTAGGTAAAACCCGAAGCGCAGTCATCATTGACCTCCTTGAAGATTTCATAGACCTCCAAGGGGGGAGGGTGACCCTATCGAAAACCCCTGCGCTAGGGTTCTATGTTTGAGGGTGCAACGTCTTGTACGAGAACACACTGAATGTGAAGGCCCGTGGGCCCTGAGAAAGGCCGATGATGATGGAATGGCTGGCCGGTGCCTTGGCGGTCGCCCCCACCCCCAGCCACCGAAGTGACTCAGGGCGTCAATATTAATGTCTCTGACCGAGAGGTCTTAGGATTCCACTCCCGAAGGTGGCAGGATTTTAACACTTGCTAGATACCTAGGTCGAATTCAGCCGCTGTTCTAACAGCCGGCTGCTCTGGTGGGTGGTTTTCTGCAATCAAAACTGGAGCAGTGCTCCAACTAACGATCCACGATCCATACATAAATGTCGGGAGTTCGGTCGGGAACGTAGAGGCGGTCAGGCTGGGGTGGTGTCCCGCTGGTGGGAGAGGGAGGGAGACGTGGTTGAGGGAAAACCCAAAGAGCCGAAGTATAGGTCGGCGCTGGATCTTGCCATTCAGCGGGAGAATATCATCGCCACGTCCAGCAGTAAAACATACACTACATTTACGGGACTCTTGGGCATAGCAGTTGAATCAATCAATCACCCTGCCATCTAAGCAGTGGTTCCCCCTAGAACCCGTCAGGTTAGGAGATAAAAAGGCATATACGATATGATGACTGTACGACAGAAGGATTAGGCAGTGCGATGTATAAAATAAATATAAATACTACACAACCAACCTGCAAATTTGATGTCAAGTACTGATAGTGGCACATCAGGATATGGTGGTCGACCATTTTCTTCCCAGATTGGGTCAACTAAATTCTCTTCAAGCAGAACCATATTTATGCCAGATGAAGCTAAAATAAAATTAGGGTCGAAATCAATATTATTTAACAACAAAGAATTGTTTTTCTTTCTTTACAAATTAACGGTTTTTCTACCTAAAGTAGTGTTCCATGTATTCCACGTTGAATAAGGGACTACTTTTGGATCAGTAGAAACATTAGAGCCTGATGGTAAATTGGCTGAAATCCATGGCAATAATCCAGGAACCTGAAAAAAAATTAAAACTGCAATAATATCACAACGTAATTTAATATTTATTTATTAATATAGCATCATGCCGGGGTTCCAGTTACCGCCTGGGTGACTAAGGAGAAGCAACAGCTTTGCCGCCTTTCAAAATTTTACTTCTTAAAATTGAATTATTCAAGTGAAGGCATCATCACTGGTGATATCTAAAATATTTTCTTTTTTGTCAACAGAAGAAAAGTGAGACTAAAAATATCGTATTTGTAGTAGTAAAATGTCATAAAAATAGTTCACACGACATCCGATAAACACTTGGCGAAAAGTGTTATTAATATATACGATTCCGTCCAAAATAAAACTGTTCTTTTGCAAAATGAAAATTTTGAGATGTTTTTTGTGCACCGTCATCATATAGTTCTCCTTTCAAATTCGAACTGCTTGCGATGCTTGCAGCTACACTCTTTCTTCATCGGTGTTGTATCTGCGTTGCTATTCTTATTTTGGTATTGTCGCCATACTATTTTGGTACTGTCACCTAAGTATCACCCTATCCTACGTATGATATACGTGTGATATTAGTACGATAGGTGACGAAGTCAAAGATAACCAATATACGTCCTTAAAGATAGTGCTATCTTATTACCCGTACGAAACAAAATTTTAAGTGCTTTGGCGCACGTGCAAAATTTATGAAACTAGAGTCAACAGAATGACTTAATAGCTCTAGGTTATCGGCATTAGCCTTGTACCAGAAGTAAGAGTTTGAGTTCCCTCACGGCATGGGTTTAATCTCTTATCCTCTAAAACCATATCCTACTTTTAACAAGAATATACTACCTAGTGTTACTCGCAATTTATGACCTGATGAACTATCGTGATAATTCTTATACTACTAAAAACATGCTATTATTTAGACTCACTTCTCTTCGTCTAACTAAAAATCGTCGAAGTTTTAGATGACACTTGTCTTGTATACCGACGATACGCCCTTCACAACCACAATCCCTCCTCCACCCGCTCTTCTTCGCACACGCTGCTCCGTACGCTCCATCCATGCCTCGGCTCGTCCGCTCATGCTCCCTCCCCATGCTCCTCCCCTACGCTCCTCCCCCGACGCCCTCCCCCCACGCTCCCTCCGCCACGCTCTCCACGCGCCAGCTCAACTCCCCCAACGCTACCTCCGCCACGCCTCCCTCCGCTCACGGCTCCTCCTCCGCCTACGCTCCCATCCATCCTCGCTCCCCTCCGCTCATGCTCCTCCTCCCATGCTCCTCCCGCCTACGCTTCCTCCCCCACGCTCTCCGCCCCTGCTCCGCACGCCACGTCCCTCCCCCACGCTCCTCCGTCACGCCCCCCTCGCCTCGCTCACATCCATGCTCGCTCCCTCGCTCATGCTCCCTCCTCCCTGCCCCTCCCCCTACGGCTCCCTCCCCCCCACGCTCACCTCCGCCCACGCTCCGCATGGCCCACGTCCACGCCCACGCTCCCACGCCCACGCTCTCTCTCCCACGCTCCTCCGCTCACGCTTCCTCCGCTCACGCTCCTCCCTGCGCTACGCTCATCCATCCTCGCTCCCTCCGCTCATGCTCCTGCGCCCAGCTCCCTCCCCCCAGCCTCCTCCCTCCGCCTAACGCTCCATCCATGCCTCGCTTCCCCCGCTCAATGCTCCTCCGCCCATGCTCCTGCGGCCCCCTACGCTCCCTCCCCGCCACGGCTCCCTCCGCCACGCTCCACCGCCCACGCGTCCCTCCCCACGCTCCTCCGCTCACGCTCCTCCCTCCGCCTACGCCTCCATCGCATCTCGCTCCTCCGCGCTCATTGCTCCTCGCGCCACGCTCCTCCCCTCGCTCCTTTCCGCTCCACGACTCCCTCGCTCCGCCTACGCTCCATGTCCTCGCTCCTCCGCTTCATGCTCCCTGGTCGTCCATGGCTCCCTCCCCCTACGCTCCCTCCCCCGCTCCCTCCGCCCACGCTCCGCTCCGCCCACGCTCCCTCCTCCGCCTACGTCCTCCCCCCGCCCCTCCTCCTACCTGCTCCGCCCCACGCTTCACCCTCCGCCCAACGCGTTCCTCCCGCCCACGCTCCTCGCCACGCTCCTCCGCATGGCCCCCGGCTCAGCACGGCAGAGTATATATATATAACTATTTCCATAAAATTATAAATTAATTTGGGGCATGTTTCTGGACCTAAATCTTATAAATCACGTAGTGTACTATACAATCAATTCGCTTCCCTGACTATTGTTATTGTTATTGTTATTATGGTAGTTGGTGTTGTTCTTTAGACAGTTTAACTCGTAAGTAAGAATGCAATGGCGTCTCACCCCCGGGAGCCCGCTGCGCATGAGCAGCCAGTTGCAGTCGAGCTGGCGCTCGGCCTGCAGGTAGTAGCGGCTGTCGGTCCAGAGCGCGGCGGCGTCCAGCGTGACGACGGCGTCGCCGGCGCTGCCGCTGAAGCCGCTGAGGAACTCGCGCCGCTTGTCGTGCTCCGCCACGTACTCGCTCTGGTGGTCGTCGCCCGACGGCACGTAGTACGCCTGCCCACACACTCCACGTCACTTCATCCCCCTCTCTCTCTCTCTCTTCACCTCTCTCCATCCCTCTCCACCTCTGTCTCTCTCTCTCTTCACCACTCTCTCCCTCGCTCCTTCTCAATCTCTCGTTCTCTCTCTCGCTCTCTCTGCTTCACTCGGCCTCTCTTTCGCTCTCGTTCTCTCTCTATCGCTCTCACTCTCGTTGTTACTGTCGTTCTCACTCTCTCTCTCTCTCTCTCTCTCTCTCTCTCTCTCTCTCTCTCTCTCGAGAGAGAGAGAGAGGGACATTATTTACTTTTGACGAAACAACAGAAAAAAGAAATAGTGGTGCTAAAACTACCCTACTTTGAAGCAAAATTACACGGAAAGTACTGCAATTTTCGAAAAATTGACCGTTTTAAAAAATTTATCTTTAAGGAACAGATTTGATCTGAAAGAAATCTCTGCCCTGAATATTTTAGCTGTAGGAAGACTCCGAAAATAATTTAAACTTTTTCAATTTTCGAAACATCAGGGTTTTTTTACAAAATTGACACCTGCATCATTCTCTTAAACGTCCTTTACACTGTTCAACAACAAACTGAAATCAAATCCTTTTTTATTCTAAAAGCGTTCCAGATGCTTCATGCAAAGTAACCACTAAAATTAAAATATCGGTTTTAACTTCGAGGGGCGATGACATCAGCCAGATCGAGTGGAGAATTTTAATTAATAATAAAATAATTAATTTTTTGGAGAAACGCGGCTCCTCTGTTTGGCTGCTAGTGTTGTTCTCAAGACGGTCGGACAGATAGTTTAGCGTCATTCGATTTTTACTTTCTCGCTACGGAGTAGAGAGAAAGTTATGTAATGCGAAAATGCGGTGAATTTTCTGCAGAAAACTCTTATTTCAGAGCCCTGGTACATGTACATGAATTGAGTTGTAAGTTTAGAAAAGAAATCCGTTAACATGTGGTGTGGCCAGAATCCATCTTTTGTGGGTCCTTGATTCTGAAAAATCGAATGACGGTAAAACGTCTGTCCGTCTGTCTATCGGCTAAAATGTTCAGCCGATTTTCTCCAAAATTGATATTCCTCAATGATTATGGCTACACAACGTTTTAAGAGGATTTTCACCCTGTGTTTATCAACTTTATTTATTCACTTTTTTTTTTACCAGGGCTCTGTATTAAGAGTTTTCTGCCGAAAATACTCCGATTTTTCCTGCAGCATTACATTACTATCTCTGTACTGCGTAAGCGGTAGCGAGGAAGTAAAAAGACATCCAAAACAAGACTCAGGATGGTTCTCATTCCCCACAAATTCACGTAATACAGTGAAGAAATACTGCGCAATGGCGACATCTACAGCCAACTGAAGTGGCTCAGGGCATCAACCGATGTCATTGCGGTGCTTCTGACCGGGAGGACGTAGGATCCGAGTCCCGAGGGCTTCAGAATTGTCGACACTAGCTTGTCAGGTGGGTCATATTCAGGCGCTATCTGGAGGAGAATTCCAGCGACCTTCTGCTCTAATCGGCCTCTTTCAGTTGTTTCCCTGATCATCATCAGGTGAATGCTCGAACAACAGTCTAACCAACGGCCACCTGCGATCTTTCTTTCCTCTTCCTTGTCCTATTCCCAACACTTGTTTACACACACACACACACACATTATCTACACTGCAAGATAAGACGGAAAATCAGTCTGAAGCTTAGTTTCTCCCAGCCGCGGCGGTACCTCACGAATGGGAACCGGTGGGTAAAACCCCGCAAGCCGATGTGTAGGTCGGCGGTGGAGGTCACGATCCAGTAGCAGATGAAGAACACCACTTCCCGACATATAAATATGCACTATACGTACGGGATCATATCAGTTGGCGACACGGAAACACGAAAAAATGAATCAAGCCGAGAGAAAAATACTGTATAAGACCATTAGTTCCATCTGCAGAGGGTTTATAAACTCGATGCACTCGCCGAATTCATCACTCTTGTACAAGGTCGGCAAAAAGTCCTCCCGTATTTGAAAAGGTATCTCCCCCAGCGAGGCACCTTCCCACCCGGAAGAGGTTCTAAGCTTCTGATTGGTCTTCTGATAATGAAGCGCATGTCAGAGTAACTGTACGAATAAGGGAAGAGAATACAGATATAGAGGAAGGAAAGATCGCGCGCGGCCCATGTCCTGTTTGTTGCTCAGGTACAAATACAGGAAATGACGAGAAACCGTTTCTACGATCAATATCGATCTGATCAGTCGTTCGCTAGAGGTTTCCTATAGACAACGGCGGCTGAACTCGACCCAGCTACAAAGCTAGTGTTGAAAGTACGCCACCATCGGGACTCGAACAATAGGGCTGTCCAGACGGAGCCATTGAAGAGACAATAGGAAGTTTTAGCGCCATGCGTAAGGAGATATCCTTAAACTCTATTGATCACGTGACTAACGCCTTCATAAGGTCGTAATGAACAACGTTCATAAGAGTTTTAGCAATTGCTACGTTGCGTTATGCATTATAACAAAGGAAGCATGTCAAGCGTTGAACAGAGAAATTGCATAATATATCAAAGAGTGTAGGCTAGTGGTGAGATATTTAAAACACGTTACGAGTCAACAGACCAGCAAATACACATTGTGCATAGAGGTTTAGATTTTGAATCTGCTTTTCTTGAAAATATAGGAAGTACCTTAAAACAGTGTTCGTTATGAGCATAAGACATACCCTATCCCGAAGATATGATTTGAACTTCTTTTTCGCGAATTTCTTTCCTGTCACCTCTCCAACATATCCCGTTAATTTTTGTCAGCGTTGTGGAGTTCGTAAGGAATAATTGTAACTGCCTTACATACGAGAATTGGTTTATTAGAGTTGGAAAAAACAACTTTTCCTGTTTTTAGGCGGCCATTTTGCCGCTTGTAAGGTGCCCGTAGAGACTCCCACAGGCGTGCACTATTTATGAAGGTATAAGGTCGTACCATGGGCCTAAGGTAAGACGTTATGACTTCAAGGTCCGTCACGTGACTATTAGTGCATAACGCCGCTACCTTACGCGTGGCGCTAAAACTCCCAATGAATGGTAAAACTCTCCATAGCCCTGTGGACTACACGCAACTCGGAGTAAATACATTACAAACTTCCTGGGCACATGGTCGGGTCAAAGGAAATAACTTTGTGCCAATGAACACACGTTGCGAAATTTGTTACAACGAAGTTGCGTATGTGACATTTGTCCCCTGATTGTTAGGCAACTCCTCATACACTACTGTTCTGCGGGTGAAGTTTGGTCGCAGTTGAATGGAATCCATGAAAGAGGAGATGCCTAACAATAAGGTAAAACTGTAAAAGAGTTCTGGAAGGTGCCAGAGAAATTGAAATCCTTCCGGCAACTTCCAGTTCTAAAAAAAAGCTCATGCCTTTCAGAGATTTCGGATGTAGTTAATAGAGACCGAAACAGGTGTCGAAAATCCCCACCGTCGAGACTCGAATCATAGAACCTCCAGGTCAGCGTCGCTGCAGGGACACCGCTATAAAAAAATTGGCGTGTCTGGCCAATGAGCCTGTGGGGGAAAAATTCATGTAACGAAGTTGCACTGTGGCATTTGACCCTGATAGTTAGTCAACTTATCATGCACTAGTGTTCTGTGGGTCACGTTTTGACTCAATCGAATATTTTTTGTGTGGCTTCAAAACACCGCTGAATGCGTAGTTGCTTAATTATCATGGGACAAATGTAACATGTGTAATTTCGTTATATGAAATTTCTCAACAACTAGTTGTGGGCTAAAATTGAAAATTGAAATATTTTTGACCGACTAGAAGGTTGTAATGTTCCGACTGAATTCTCATACTTAAAACCCCACCGCTTACATGAAGATGAAAAAGAGGAAGAAGAAGAAGAAAAAGAAGAAAGAGAAGAAGAGGAAGAAAACGATGGTGAAGACGAAGGAGAGAAAGGCGATAAAGATGGCGAAGAAGAGGAAGAAGGAGAAGTTAAAGAAGAAGAGGAAGAAGATTAAGGCGAAGAAGATGATGAAGAGGAAGGAGATGAAAAAGATGAAGAAGAAGAAATGAAGAGGAAGAACGAGATGAAGAAAAGCAAGGAGAGAAAGAAGGAGATGAAGAATAAGATGAAAAGGAATATGAAGAAGATGATGATGATAAAGAGGAGGAGGAGGAGGAGGAGAGGGCGCGTGCAGTAAGTACCTGTATGCCTCGGCGGCGCATCTCGGCGCGCAGGGCGGCCAGGCGGGCGGTGGTGTCCACCGAGGAGCCGCTCTTCGCCTTGCGCTCTTCGCCCACGCACTGCGCCCTCTCGCCCGTCTCCGCCTGCGCCTCCGCCCCCGCCGCCCGCACCTGCGCCGCCTCCGTCGTCACCGCAGCCGCGGCCGCCCGCTCGTCCCGCACGGGCCCCGCCGCCACCGCCGCCGCACACGCTGCTCAAACAAACAATTACTCACATCTTCAAAAGAATGTGCACGACAATTTTTAGAGATCTAAATTCGCTCCAAGAACATATTCCATTAAAAAACAGTCTCTTACTTATTTTAGTTACTGGAATACACCGAAAAAATTAAACTTTCCGAATTTTCGAAAATTTAGAGGTTTCAATGAAAATTGCGTCGTTTTATAAGTGAACTTCACTCTATTCCAGCAAAATTGATATCATTAAAAAATGGGAAATGTTCCTGGGGTTTTGTGCAGTTCTAAAAATGAAAGGATCCGTTGTGAATCCGAGGGGTCGCAACATCGGACAAATTGATAAAGTATACTCAATTTGGTGACAACTCTAAGAACAGATTAGGGGCTAGAGTTAACAGACATATGACAGACTTTTTGAATATTTATTGACGCATGGACTCTCGAAAAAAAAATTCCGTTAAAATCTTGATATCGAATTTTATTCGCAGTGTTATACCCCTGTATATACTACGTATAAGGGGAAATGGAATCTTTAGGAAAAGTTATTTTCGAAGAACGGAAAAAAGGAATATACTAAGAAGTTGTATGGAATGTATCATATTCTCATCATTAGACAGATTTATGTCGGGCGATCATTCGAATCTGCCGCGCCAGAGACAATACGCGCTCTGTGATCCGCTAGTAGAATATAACGGGAGACTATCCCGTTATATAGTCTATATAACGGGATAGTCTGTGCCAGCGGGAAGGCAGTTCCGGCAGTACAGTGAGTAGCAGTGCAGTTCCCGGTAGCGGAGAGTACGGTAGCCTACGCCATTCGAGAGAGGAGAGCATACTAGCCCTGAGGAAGACCACGACAGGATGGTCGAAACGTCGGCAACTCAGCCTTCGACGCGGCGTCACCCGGACAGCTCAGATCACCACATGACTCTGGTCGCGGAAGCCTACGACTTCAGGAGACACCCAGCCAGCAGGAGTGAGTCGTCAGTGAGGAAGGCTGCGGGGCGGCGAGATCGCCCGGAGAGAGAAGACGACTTCGTGGGAGTGGGAGAGTCACCCTCCCACGCCGGAGACGACCCAACTGGGGCCGCGGCCCTTGCTACCACAGCCGGAGGGTACGGGAGCAAGGGATTACCGCCACTTGGGGCTTACGGCTCTATAAGGCCGGAGGTGACGGCCTGGCATGACAAGACACGCGTCACACCGCTGAGAAGTTGATCGTTTTCAGAAAGGCGTTACTGTGTGCACAGAATTTAAGCAAATGTCACCAATTTAGACTCCTCAGACATAGTCTCTTAATGATTTTTTGAGAAAAAAAACTCTGGGAAGATGTTTAAACTTTCTATTGAAACGAAATTTCCTTGTTACTTCTCTGTTATCCTTGATACTTGCAAAGTAACTCACAGTAAATTGTGTAAACCCGAAAATAATTTTAATATTTTCAGCATCTGAATCTTGTAGTTTGTCACTATCCTGTTTCTAAACGTTAAAAAACCGCTAGACCACCAGTAACATTATTGCCAATGCAGGAATGTGGACCTAGAGGTCTCAGGGCTCTCCTGCCAAAGAGAAATTCAATCGTTGGCTGGAAGAGAATTTAAGTGGCTGGTTTTACTGGTCGGTAGTTTCCATTGGTTTCTCCGATCGATACTCTCACAAACATATTCATGCTCTACAATATCACACATGTCAGGAGGCCCGTCGGGGGCTTACACATAGTCCCGGCTGGCGCGGTTTCCCGATGAGAGAGATACCTGGAGAAAAACCATCACACTGCCGTGCAGGTCGGTGCCGGATCTCACATTGCAGCCAGGAATGGACGTTGCGTCCTCCAGGGAGAATTCTAGTGGCCCGCTGCTCTGATCGGTAGTTTTCCGTGGTACCGCCAATCAACACCAGGCGAATACCGGAGCAGTACCTAAGAAATGGGCCGCGGACCGCGCGCGATCACTCCTTCCTCTTCCTTGTCCTACCCTCACCCTTTATTCACACTCACACTAACATGCACTGCACTACCACACATGCCGGGTAACCCTCCAGGAGCTACGAGCTTGTCCCGGCTGGGGCGGTGCCCCGCTGGTGGGAGATACCTGGTAGTGGAAACGCCCGTTAGCGGACGGTATCTCGCCATCAAGCGGGGAAAAAACCCATCTCCACCTCCCGCGATAAAACACGCACACACTTTCGAGGCTAATGACCTTAGACGTTGACGCGCCCGGAATCACTAATCAAGCAATGAAACATCAAAAAAACAGCCACCTCCCGGAACATAACGTACACATGCATGGGATTAACGAACTCATTCAAGCAACTAGCAAAAATCGAACTAGTTCAAGGCTGGTTCAATGCCAGAAAATATTAAGAAGGTTGCCGAAGTATTGTCTTTTGTTTACATCGTGACGAAGCTATATTTCTTTGTAAGATGAATCTACGCACAAATCAAATTTACGCTAGTGAGGAATCATCAAAGAGAGTAAGAGATAGGAAAAGAAGGAAAGCATAATCAATGACAAAGAATTATTGCAAATGTTATTACTAATTTCTAATGCGCGCAGAAATTGACCGAAAACTATAAAGCTGGTTGCGCGTCTGCCACTAACGTACCACTACCTACGACGAGGTAGACGAGGTAGTTACGACGTGACTGGCAGACGCGCAGCCAGCATCTCAACGCCTCCGTAATTGGTTGCGACAAGCGCGTTGGAATATGATGATGATTTAGATACTGCAGGACTCAGCGAGATGCATATGGAATAAGTGGAGGAACGGCAGGGGGGACAGGGAAACCTGCAGTCAACCCGCTTTGTCTACCGCAAATTCAGTGTTGATCCACTGGATTTTGAATTGTGAAATCAAGTGGTGCCAAGCTACGATCGCTCCATTACATCTGGTAATCTCGAATCTAAAGAGGAGAAATAATCGACTTACCAAATAAAGGCTAATAGTAAAAACCGTGTATGTCCCCAAACTCACATTCGGCCATTAATACAATTTATTTTCTTCCAATATTTTATTCGGGCCTGAAAACTTTTTTTTGAAGTCAGGCTAATTCATCACCTTTCTAGTCATCAAGTTCAAGACTGGTTCTACGCCAGAAAATATTAAGAAGGTTGAAGAATCATTGTATTTTGCTTACATAGAGATGAAGCTAAATTTGTTTGTAAAATGAATCAATGCAAAACTCAAATTTATGCTAGTGAGGAATCATCAAAAGAGAGAAAGAGATAGGAAAAAAAGGAAGGCATAATCAATGGCAAAGAATTATTCAAAATGTATATTACTAATTCTCAATGCGCGCTGAAATTGATAGAAATTATAAAGCTTCCAACCTTTTGAGAAGTGTTCATGGTTTTGTTATAAACCTAGGAACACAGGAAAAATCTAAAATCATCTATATTATTACTTTGCAATCGCGTAAAACTAGAAAAAGAAACGATACTGCCTTGAGAGATGACTGGGATTTCGTTAGGTCCTCACGAACGGGAAAATCAAAGAAACCGTTTCGATTTTGAACAGTAGCGGAGCAAGACAATTTTGGGTCCGGGGCAATGCTGAAACGTCACCCAGCAAAAAATAAATGTCACCCGCTAAAAAATTAAAAATGTAAAAATTGTATCAAGAAACTATGAGTTATTTTATTTCAACAAATAAAAAAATACTAGAAATGCTAGAAAAAGGTTTGGAAATATATTTTAAATAATAGGTTTAAGAGAAAGTAGTGATAAAATAAATAATTTTCACTATGATCTTAAAACCTAAAAATGGTGTGTTTAGTCAATGTTCAATAAAATCCCTCGTTACACACATCAAATAATAATATGAATTTCAGTGGAACTCATTTTAATGTTAGCGGCAGTTGTTACATACCATGGAGTCCTACCTTACACGTAATAACTAAACATTGAAGGTAAAAAAAAATAATTGAAAGTTTTATGAAATATCAGACTACTGTAGGGCGAATTATAAAATTACGATGGCAATTTTCTGAATTTCTAATGTCTTTTTCAATTTTTTCCTGTTTTTTCCAATCAGTCTCATTGATTTGCGGGGCCGCGGGCAATCGCCCTGTCTGCCCAAACCCTGCGCCAGCACTGATTTCGACTTAAAAAAATACAAATATTGGATTGTATAATTGCGCATATACTGATGTAACGCGAACTGACTAATTCCTCGTACTCAGTGATCCACTGCTCACGACCGCTGACACCATTGTACAGCACGGTCCATGGAAGATGCCATCCGCCATGAAATGGTTGTTGTTCGTGTGTAACAATAATATGCAACAATTTTTATGTTATGTACAACGTTGTACAACGTATGTACAACGTTATTTCAGGATTCGTGAATACTGAATATTTTAAATGCTGCGTCATTTTCACAACAACTTCTCTTAGTCATCTTTTGAGATTTGGGCGTACGTATATCGAGATTAATCCTTCGTCAAGTTTTGTATTTTGTAAGGTCCCAGACAATCAGGCCTTCGAACTAGGGACTCGGCTCTGTTAGTAACAGGAGTCCTAGGCGATCACCCGTCCAGGAATCCGTGCTGTCACGAGTTGACGTACTTCCGCGAGCGTGAGTTACGTCTTTAAGGAGCGCAGTTAAGCAATTACGCTAGCGACGCCGACTATTCTTAAACACTGTGCTTGGAACGTTTTATTAAACCACTTTGTGTGGTTTTGTTTAAAAGAATTTTTGCCGCTGCAGATTATTAGTTGAAACTAATATACTCTTACTTAAGTGTTTAGCAAACTCATATTATTCGGGATCAAATCAATTGAAAAAACAATGTAATTTAATATACTTCCCTACACGAAAACTGATATTTTGCATCTCAAATAAAAATTTCTCCAATACTCAACTGACTATACAAACAAGCATTCTATAGAGTCAGAGTTATTACTCAATTAGAACTTCAAAATCTGTATCTCAATAAAAACAGATTATAATGAGTTGGGACTATGATGGCAAGAGGAATTCCTGTGACGAGTGAAAATACGGCATTGTTTAATTTCACTCCTTGAAATGTTAAATTTGTTTTTGTGTGCTTGGTGCAGGCTGTTGTGTCACAAAGAAAAAATATAAACAAGATTTGACCTGAGAGACAAGTTAGTATCGAAAACCCTGCCACCGCCGATACTCGAACCTAGGACCTACTAGTCAATGGCACTTCAGTGACATCAGATGATGCCGTGAGCCACTTTAGCCACCGATTTTTTCATTTAATTATAGACGTAAACAGGGTTCAAGCAGTTCAACTTATATCAAATGTATTCTTAAATTTAGTACTATAACAATAAACAGCTATAGAATTGAATTATACAGATAAGGTTGCAATACATAATAATATGCTATTTAATTATATTTTTACAATAAGATATTTAGCAGACACTGAAAACGAAGCTTTTGCAAAAGAAACTATTCCTCCCTCACGTGAAGCCGTTTCTGGACCCATAACTGATATTGTAATAGGATCACGACGCAAATTCATGTTCCATAACTCCCTTAGAAAAGTGTCACAATTACACTCCCGATCAAGTGGGTTCGCGGATCACATTTCAATTCCCGATCAACTACCTTCCCGCAACTTGATACCGGGAGAGATGGCTCAGGGCATCAACTGCACTCCCTCTGACCGGGAGGTCCTAGGTTGGAGTCAGGATGCGGTGGCAGGATGCGACACTAGCTTGTTAGCTAAGTCGAATTCAGTCTCTGTGTGGAGGAGACTTCGAACGGGCGGTTGCTCTGATTGTAGTTTTCCGTGATTTCTCCCATCAACACCACGCGAATGCCGGAGCAGTACTCTAACAAACGGGCCATGGACCGCGCGCGATCTTTCCTATCTCTTCCTTGTCCTAACCTCTCCCCTTACACACATACTAACACGTACTACATTATCACATCATCCGGGAGGCCGGTCGGGACTTTAGAGCTTCACCCTGCTGGGGCGGTGCCCCGCTGGTGGGAGATACCTGGTTGTAGAAAACCCCGCTAGCCTACGGTAGGTCAGCGCCGGATCTCGCCATACAGCGAGGGAAAGATCACCGCCACCTCCCGAGCAGACACATGCATTACACTTACGGGACTAATGACCCCGGTAGGTGAAGTGCCCGGAGTCAATAAAACAATCAATCAATTACGCATGTCGACGACGCGATTGGTGCGCTGCGCAACGCAATCTAGTTCGCCCTATCTGTCCGCTGGAACAATGAACGCTCTTCCCCTCTCCCCGCCCGTCCCCCTCGCGCCTTGACCCGCTTGCGGCGCTCCCTCCTCGGCCCCCTCCCGGCGACGCGAGGCGCGGCGCGTCCGCAGGAGGCCATTGCCACGGCCCCCGCACCCACGCACGCACGCACGGCCCTGGCACACGCTTAGGCGGCTGATGGCACTGCAGTGCCTCTGACAGGGACGTCCTAGGGCTCCACTCCCAAAGGTGGTAGGATTTGCACCACTAGCGAGATAGCTAGACCGACTTCTGTCGCTCTTTGGAGACTTTTTACAGGCCGGCTGTAACCCGGATTTTCGACACTAGATTATCGGATTCAATCGCTGTCTGGAGGAGAATTCTAGTGGCCGGCTGCTCTGCTCGGTTGTTTTCCGTGGTTTCTCCGACCAACACCAGGTGAATGCCGGAGTAGTACTCTAACAAACGGGCTACGGATCACGCGCTATATTTCCTTCCCATACCTTGTCCTATCCTCACTCCTTTCTTTCACACACTCTTTCATGCACTACACTGCCACATATGCCGAGAGCTTAGAGATTGTTCCGGTGTGTGTGTGTGTGTGTGTGTGTGGGCGGGGGGGCGTGTCTCTGGTTGAGGAAAATCCCGCTAGCCGACGTGTAGGTCGGCGCCGAATTACACCATTAAGCAGAGGAAGATCACTATCTCCACCACCACCTTCCAAGGAAAAAACATGCACCACACTTACGGGACTAATGACCCTAGCATTTTTAGCCTCTTTCGCTTTCTTGCGCCTTCAGCCATTAGAGGATACATTATACAAACGGACAGGCAGACGAGCAGTCGATTTGCAGTAAACCAATTTTTCTATATCAAAGGCCCACAAAACGGAAATTGTGTCTACACAATGTCTTAAGGGAAATAATTTACTACGTTTAAAACAAGATTTATCATTTTTTTTCGATATTAGGGTCTCATAGGTTTTATTGAAAAATCGCCGCTTTTCACAGCAGCATTACGATACTTTCTCGTTACTCAGTAAATACGAAGTAGGAGAGAAAGTAAAAAGGATGCTTTTTTTCATTCGCCCGACGAACATCCTGTAACAATGTTGACCTTTCGTTACTGAAAGCCTAATTGCGGTATGGGAATAAATCAAACGCATTTAGTAGGATTGATTAAGTAATTACGGGAGTGTCAATTGTCCCGTAAGTATGGTGCATGTGATTTCCTCACTATGGTGGCGATAATCTTCTCCGCTGTATGGCGAGATCCGGTTCTGTCCTACACACCGGCTAGCAGTGTTTTCCCCGACCAGTCATCTCCCACCAGATGGGCACCGCCCCAACCGGAATAAGCTCTCGACTGGTCTCCCGACATTTGTAGTACGTGTTAGTATGTGTGTAAGGGGAGAGGATAGGACAAGGACGAGGAAGGAAAGATCGTGTGCGGTTCGTGGCCCGTTTGTTAGAGTACTGCTCCGACAATCGCCGGGTGTTGATCGTAGAAACCACGGAAAACTACCGATCAGAGCAGCCGGCCTCTAGAATTCTCCTCCATATAGCAGCTGGACTTGACCTAGCTATCCAGTTAGTATCGAAAATCCTACCTCCGTCGTTACTCGAACACTAGGGCCTCCCGATTATAAGTACTACAGAGACGTCAGTTAATGCCCTGAGCCACGTAAGTGGGTCATAAATAGGAAACTTAGTGAGCTTGAGAACTGTATAATTCATTTTGGTGAACATACTCTCCGCTTTCGAGATATTCGCAGGGCACTTAAATTTTCGAGAAAATACGCAGCGTGTCGTTTTTTAGCGACTAGCAAAGGTAAATAAAAAATCTTAATCTGAAAAATATAGCCTAGCTGAGCTAGATAAAGAACTACTTTCCACTAAAGATCCCATGATCCCCGAAATCATTTCAGTCGTTCTAAAGATTAGCCGGGACAGACAGACCAGCGGTAAAACAAATTTTCGAGACTAATGTTTAGATCAATTTGAAGAAGTAGTATTTCTTTACATAGTAACAAGGTTACATAATCGATATTTTACTTTAGTGACAGTGAGCGACAAGAAGTGTTACAGTTTGAATTGCAATAAAAAGGGGAGTGAAATCCACACGGCTGAGTTCGCCCAGACAGGGCCGTAGAGAGAAAGTCCTGGCAAAGAACAGCAACAAACGTGAACGGGCATTTACAAACATTCTGTAGTCTGGATAGGTGTATTATTATTAACCTCCAACAAGCACCTTCTCACAGAATCAATTATCAATCCAATCCCCTGACAATATCTCGCGAACAACTTTTATTCAAACCTCCACTTAATCAATCAAAGTAGAAATCTCAAACTGGGTAAATATTTATATCGCCAAACTCGAATAAAACCAGATATTCTTTACATGCATTCTGGAACATATTAGACAGTCAATCAAGAATAAATCAAATGTGATGCTCTGTAAGTCCCTCGTCAAATGTATGTAGCTTATTGTTAGCTGTAAATTAGATTAAGTTAGATTAAAAGCCTGTAAGTAGAAATGCAAATATGAATCTTAACTGAACTTTGTAAATTCATCCAAAATATTAAATAAAAGAAAAACATATTTATTACAATCTATTATATTTTCTTCCTAGGACTTTTATCCGTCCGACAGTCGGTTACACTTGATCTCCTGTTAAGACTCATTTTCGACCGCACACTAGACACCAACACACTTGCGGGCTTCTTTCATCTGGGGTCAGCGGATCCCGAGGCCCTCCGCATCAACACACACATGAGAGACACGGGAGAAACAACCATGCCCAAGGCGGGACTCGAACCCGCGACTCTTCGCACTGAAGCACTGAGTCAGTACTCTGCACTTAGCCACCTCGGCCAACCAGAGCGGCACAATCTATTGCATTGTTGTATCTGGATTTAAATTAGTATCAATGGTGGGTCGCGAGGAGAATTCTAACGGACGGCTGCTCTGATCGGAAGTTTTCCATGGTTTCTCCGATCAACACCAGGCGAATGCCGGAGCAGTACCCTAACAAACGGGACACGGTTCGCGCGCGATCTTTTCTTCCCATTCCTTGTCCTATCCGCCCCCCTACTTACACCCACACACACTTACATGCACTGCACTACCACTCATGCTGGGAGACTAATGGGGGGGGCGTAGAGCTTGTTTCCGCTGGTGGGAGATACCTAGTTGCGGAAAACCCCGTCGGATCTCGCCATTCAGCAGGAGAAGGTAACTACCACCTCTCGCGATAAATACATGCACTACACTTACACTTTCGAGACTAATGTCCTTAGCAGTTGACGCGCTAACACGGCATCACTGATGCATCATTCAGCCAATCGGGC
>BOPP01000140.1:2747155-2757875 GCA_017312745.1 Gryllus bimaculatus
GGGGTCAAACGCAAACACGTTTCTGCGACTTCACGCACCTGCGGCGCACGGGAGGCGCGTTGCGCGGCGCCCGCCTCGGGCGGAAGGCACGCCCCACGAAACACGCGGAGCCACTCGCGAGGAGTTCGCTTTATTCCCAAGGCAGTCGCCGTTTGCCAAAAGGGCAGGTGCAACGTTTTGTTGTTGTTATTGATTTTTTTGGTATTATAGGTCGCATCAACATCTAGGTTATTAGCGACCACTATCGCATTTAACGGTATGGTAACTGTCAAGATGACATGCTAGGGGGTGAAAGGACGAAGACAAATACAACCATGCCCGAGGCGGGACTCGAACCCGCTATCCTTCCGTCCGCGGTACGGCACTACTGCCTAAACGATCTCGGTCATTCGTACCGCAAGTTGCACTTTTTTTTCTGAGGGTGAAACTTTTCTTGAAGACATTTCTTAAAAAACGACATAGGAAACATTTTGTTATTGTTGTTTGTTTTTACTTTCTCGTATACCTACAGAGTAGTATACATAGTATAGAGAAAGTTATGTAATGCTGTGGCAAAACGGTGGTTTTTGGACAGCAAAAATCGTATTATGGGACTCTGATACAGAAAACGTAAAATTTCGACCTAAATGACAATTATCACTGAAAAATTTGGAACCGTTTTAAAAAAAATGACGTTTAAGCGTCACTGTAAATGCAAACTTTGAAGCTCTCTTTTACAGAAAATATTGGAGTTTTCGAAAACCCTGATTGGAAGTAATTTGAAATACTTCCACTCACAAATGCAATTGTGTTTACAATGTGCTGGAAATGCGCATATTAACGGCGTAAAATGTACTAAAGAAACATTTGTGTAATTTTTGAAGAAAAAAAACGAAATTATACAGGAAAATAAATCTTCTTTCATATTAAAGAGTTCAATTAGCACTATATACACGAAAAGTTTGAAGAAAAATGTTGGAGCCTTTTTTTAAAAAAAATGGCGATAGAGCGTTCCTGAAAATGCAAAGTCTTGAGTTCGTTTCCACAAAAAAATTTTGAGTTTTCGAGAAACTTTGTATGACAATATTTAAAACGAATGTACTTATAAATGCAATTTTGTGAACAAACCGACGCTAATGTAAATATTAACGACGTAAGACAATAACATTTTTTTGTAATTTTTGAAAAAACAAAAGAATAGAGCAATATGGCGTTTATGTCATCTCATGTAGTGCATTAGGCATTATCTGTATCACGACTTTGCACCAGCTAGGTAGCTACGCCGAATTCAGCCGCTGTGTCCAGCAGAATTCCAGAGGCCGGCTGCTCTCATCTACAGTTTTCTGTGGTTTCTCCGGATACCAGGCGAATGCCGGAGCAGTACTCTAACAAACGGAACGCGTGCAATCTTTTCTTCCTCTTCCTTGTCCTATCCTCTCCCCTTACTCACACACAGAACTTTCGGATACCAGCACTACAATTCCACACATGCCGAGAGACCAGCCGGGAGCTTAGTGTATGTCCCGGCTTGGGCGGTGCCGCTGCTGGGAGATACCTGGCTGAGAAAAAACCCACAAGCCGACGTAGGGCGGCACCTGATCTCGCCATCTAGTCGGCGGCTGATCACCATCTACCGTGGTAAAACATTCACAACGCTTACGGAACTAGTGACCTTAGTAGTTGGCGCGCCCGGAATCACTAATAAATAATTGTGTTACTCTGTTGCAGCCAATAGTGGCGGCTCATGCATGATTTTTCAGAGGAGAGAAAGAAGTTCAAATAACTACTTCAGAAAACTACTTCAAATAAAATACATAGTTAATTAGATTCCAAGCGACGATTTGCGATAGAAAAAGAGAGAAAAATCTATCTGTTCGGTCTTACCGCGTCTTCCGTCAGACATCATGGTAACATTACACCGGCCTGCTGATCTGCCCGCGTCTGACTCTTGCCTGCCAGAATGTGTCATGAATCATCGCGTCGCATCTGATTGAAAAAGAAGAAAATAGATGTCAGTTCATCCCTCCCTGTCTATAGGTGCTTTAAAATACTCAGGAATTCTGTAGTGAACATTTGTTCCACCTCGTAAATATTGTTTGAAGTACGTACCATTAAAATCATTAAAATCGATGAAATCAGCGAAAAATGCTTTTAAAAATGACGTATAAATGTAAATACTTTTAGAAGAAATTGACGAAAAATGCAAAAAATGACATAAAAATGGGTCATTACGTTTTACCTTAACATAAAATGAATTTCTATACTAAACGGCATTGTTCTAAAGTCGGCATTGTTCTAAAAGGAAAAAAAAATGACATTTCAATAAAATCCGCTTCCTAGTCAAGTGTAATCCAGGTTACAAAGAAAAGGTAGTTTCCTTCCAAATGAGTGGTAAAGTAAATTATAGAGTTAAAATAAAACATTACTTTTTTACTTCTTTCTTGATATCTTCTGTCTTCTCTTGTTTCATATTATTGTGTATTTCCAGTCGCTGAATAGTGTTTCGTATTTGCTGCTTGCTTTGAACATTTTTCAGCACATTTGCAGAACATTTTAACTGCATTTTTTAGCACATTTGTGTCGCTCTCCTGGTTCCATATATTTAAAATTTGTTTTAATGCTGATTATACCTGGATTGTCCTTCCTGATTTTAACCCATTGAGTGTTTGAAATACAAAACTTGCCATAATAGGGTTTTTATGGCATGTATTGGCAAGTACTGGAAGGATATCCAAAGAAACTTCCCATTTTCCCACTCTTTTTGTCTTCTCTGTTTGTGTAAAATCTCGATCAGAGATAGGTATGGCCTATGAGTGAACATACACGATATTTTTAACCAATCTCGTCAAAAACATTATTGCCAACAAGACAAATTCTGGTGGCGGCTACTTCGCCAGTACTTCGTGTTTTTTAAACATATGGGTTTCCTTCACAATGCAATTTCTTCTGCACATTCTTTTCACTTCCTTGCCCAACTTTACTCCCTTTTCTCTAATTATATTGCAGCAACGCTTCATCCCTCATTTCAAATATTGAATCAAAATCACACTTCTCAATGCCGCAGTAACAACAAACCATCCTAAAACCCCTAAACACGCGATACACACGTGGACCGTACTCGTTGACCATTTAGCCCGTTTTTAGGTTTGACAGCTAGCGGGACTGAGGTCTCAGCCCGCCCGCCGGAGGAAGCCCCCTGTCCTTGGGTTGGTGCTTCGCGGCGGGAAGCACGGTTGAGCTCCGCGGGGGAAGGGCGCGGGTGGAGGATAACGCACGGAGGAGCACGGCCCACGCAGCGCGCGTCTGCCCTCCTCTCGCCTTGCCTGCGCTCCTGCACGTCACCAGTGAAACATCCGTGTTCGAAACGGATATAGTGGGGCTATAACAGCACGCACTTTCTCACATTGTTTCTAACTGCTCCGCACCCGCGCAGTGTGGATCGGGTCTGCGTAGGTGAACACGGTCTCTGGAGAAGAGCTGTAGACGTAAGTTTCACGGCGGCACGCACGCCGTTAGCCTAAAGGTGTCGGCAGTGAGTAGGCGATGCTAAGCTCCCGCTTGTCGCTTTAACGCAGTAACCCACCAGTTGAGTCCCTGGCGGATCGGGTGAAAGAGACCCTCTGGGTGCTCTGGAATCCACACACAGAGCTCCGGCGGGAAAACCAAACACTTTACGTGAAATGAGAAAAGTAAAGAAATTTAGATAATTAAAGAAATTCCAGATTCAGATGTTCTATTGTTCTGGTATTGCAACTTTCCTTCTCATCCCTACCATCAAAGAACGCAATACGCTTGATGCACAGTAGTTAAAGTGATCTAAGGCTCATTTAACAAGAAAAATGAGTATTTTTACTGCTTACGACGCCTAATCTGCGTTTCGTAATGCCCAATAACATCTGAGAAACATTTGTAACCGTTGCAAAAAAGTTCGGAATCTTTACTAACACTGCTTAAGTCAGTTTCTACAATTACGTACCAATATGAACCTAAAAACCAATGTTGTGCATGTTTTAATAATAGTAATAATAATTGTAAAAAAAATTAAAATCGTAGATCATATTCTTCAAGAAATATTTTTTACTGTACATTACTGTGATATCGAATTTCAAAGTAAGGAAATTAATAAAAATCATACTATACAATAATATATTATTCAATTATTGTGCCGGGGCTAGTGCTGCGCATTTTGAAGAAAAAAAAACCAAGTGAGAGGACGGTGACGGTTTATGAACTGCGGAGGCAGAAGCTGCCTAGCGGCGGGGTCGATCGATCGGATGCGAGATGCGCGAGAGGTCGATTTGCTCGAGCTGTGCCGTGAGTCGGACGTGCACATTTGCGTGGTCAGGAGAAACTTTAAAAACATGGTGACTATAAGAATGGACATGACGACGAGGCGTTGGAATATGTTGCTGATGACTGGGGAGTACAGCCAAAATCGACGTCCACGAGTGCCGAGGATCAACAGGCCAGGAAGTGACAAAGGGGCAGTAATAATATAAATATTTGTGGGAAGATCAACTTTTGTTTAGGTATTAAGTACTTGAAATTAGTATAATAAATGTAAATGGCCATGCGTGCACAGGGAAATCAAAAGAAGAATGTGTGTCTAGTAAATAAATGGTACGATCCTGAAATGTTAATTGGTACTGGTTTTCATGAGTTATTGTTTATTTTCCTGCTATTGTTATAGAAGTGTTATATGTATGATTTCTGTTTCGAAGTCAAGATCGATCTGAATTATAACGTTTTGTTTGTTTCAAGGATGTATATTTTTAATTTCATAATGGTAGCTAGAATCCCTTAACCAAGAAAATAATTATCATACTCTTTATGTATTTTTTTTCGCCAAAACTCCGTACAGACGGTTCTGTCTGTGCTCCAAATAAATTTTCTCATGGTTGATATACCTTGACGATCGGATACGGTATTGTTGAAATAAATAAATAAAATAATATTTCGAAGAATACGACATTAGATTCTAAAAAATTAAAAAATACATAGCTCTGGAAGGAAGAGGGTGAAAGGCAACTGTGGGGCTAATAGATATTTAAAGATAACATATTAGATGTTAAAGAAGTTAAATACAAAACCCGTTTCATAATAAATAAAAGTAAAAATCCGTCAGAATACGAAAATATAAGAGATAAAAGAAAAAATCGGAGTGAAAAATGTGGTTTTACTGCCAGTAGATCAAATATAAACGATATATTTACATTAAAACAATTTACAAAACAGAGAACATGGAGAGGAAGGGAAGTTCATCTGAGTTTCATTGATCTTCAGAAGGCAAATGACAATGTACCACTTGTTATATTATGGGAAGAAATGGATGGAAATCAGCGATAACTTAATTGGAGCCACATATAATCTATATTAGAAACACACACCTCTCAAATTAATATCTACAGCAGGTTCTCGGATCCATTCACAGTCTTGGCTAGAGTTGCTGTCTTTCCCCAATGCTGTTTAAAATATATCTTTATCACATTTTACAGCAGAAGAAGAAACAATGCAGATTAAGGCCAATGACGATCAGAGAGGATAATTTTATGTATCCAATATTTTTCTGATGATCAAGTAGTAATTGCAGAAGATGACGATTTGTTTCACGATACGTAAACTCAATGCACACTTTTTAAAAGCAGGACTTACTATTAACACGAACAAATATGAATACCTCGGGAATAATTATTAAATTACGTTAACTCAGCAAGTTACCCATAAAATCTGGTGAACGATAATGCAAAATATTGCTTACTTCATCAGTACGTTCATAAGGGAGCTTACACCAATGAAGTCTCTTATTAAAGAATTAATCGTAAAAAAAAAATGAGTGACCCAATTGACTCTTTATGACAAATACTTTCACAAAAAAACGAAGATCTGTTCATATATTTATAATTTTCTGAAAGAGCTTCATTGATTAAAAATGTTACTTCACTAAATTATTTATAATAATGAGAATTTGTATTATTTTTATCTAATATTGAACCCAAAATGTTTCACGTCCTGAAGACCATCTCCAGTGACATACACATGCTGACCACTTCCCGAGAGCTCATGTTCTCTCTTATTATCTCTCTGTGACAAAAGTATATTGTGAAACATCCGTTTATTGTAGACGCATCAAATTTGACCTGTTCAACCACCACAATCTCTTACCACCCAGGGGTTGCTAGTCTTGGAGAATAGCTGGGCATGGAATGAGACCTAAATCAGCGAGACGGAAAATAGCTACAACGGTTACACAAACTTATTATATACGACCACACCAAAAACAACAAACCACTACCATTATCTTTGTAAATTTACTTTTAGAATCTCTGTTCGAAACACGCTCATATAAAATTATCTGGACTAACTCTGTCATATATCATCTTTGACTATCAACATCTACCACCTTATACTTAGCGATATATTTCATAAGCGTAGTCATATGATTGAACCTTAATAATAACGTATACAACAAAATGCGTACTACTATATCTGGGATAAAATATATATACCTTTCGTATTGCAGTTGATATATAACATGCTATCATAGTTTAATTCTCGATATATATGGTTGAAAAAACTTAGCCCCACTTTATACACTGAGCCTGACTTGCTTCCGCTCCTTGTACTTTTACGACAAGCAAGATAGGAGATATTACACTTAGATAACATGGGACACAAAAAACTACAGACTATCATGACATGACGAATATGTAACACCCCACATTCTTCTCTTGCTACCAGAGTCTACATTATCCAAGGATAATTTTCCACTCCCAGTCTCCACTTCACCCAGTCTCACTATAGACTATTACACAGAGAGTGTAAAGGATAGACAAAAGCACCGCTAACGTGCAGGGAGTTTACATGGGTAGATCGAGAACTGTCACGACATGTCTGGCCACCATTCTTCTCTCACACACCAAAGTCTGATTTCCTGACTAAACATCAAACTCGCCAATCTGTCAAAACAATCCTAACCAAGCATATTCACTTACTCCAGACTCAACTGCGCTCTCATCCATGCCACTCTATCAGCGACAGTCTTGTCACAACCCTCGAACGATGGAATACTTATCTATAAGCGTCAAGCAATTCGAGTAACGGGAATGCGTAAACATAGATGAACATCGAGCCACATTGCTGCACACATCTTTTCTTCTCATACACCTGCTCGTTCCCCATGAGTTACAATTTCCCGAACATTACTAAAGTCGCCTACGATACGAGTGAAGATTCTGAGAGCTTATGACAACCTTCCCAGACAACCTTCGACCATCCCACCCCTATCTATGACCAGTGCGTTGTCCTATCATCGCTCCCTATATTTTCAGCTCACACACCCTTCTACAACGATCTACCCTTGCCTACTTTTTTCTTTTTGAATTCTTGCCTTAAAACACGCTCCCGCAGTATCCGTTTCCGGTCTTTATGTTCTTAGGTGATTCAGTCTGAATCCAATCCTTTCTAGAAGGCCGATCCATTGCTATTCTTCATATCAACAAGAGCTATCTACTAATATTTTTTGTTTAATCATTCTCCCAATTCATCATTTTTGGTCCATACTTCTCTCAAGGCTAATTCCTCAAACCAAGATCCCGTAGCCATATAATTTTTCTTCACCATCTTCTTTCAGAAATATAAATTCTCGCCTACTTTAAAAAAACCAAAAACACCTAATTTTTAAAATTACTGAAAGTGTTTACTCGATTTTAGATTCATTTTAATATTCTAATTATAATTTCCGGACTGTTAAATGCCCTTAATATCGGTCATTAGTAATAAAGACTTATCCTATAGAAGTGAAATGTTAAATTACTACTGAGCTTTAATTCCCAAAATATGAACCAGAATTAATGGGTAATATAACCAAGTTACATTATTATCTAAGCAATACTTCGTACGACTTACCTTTCTAAACAACCAGTATAAATAATTGCAAAATTAGGGTGTTGATACAAATATGTAAACTTATTTAGGCTTATTAATACGAGTATGTATTTACGTAGATAATCCGTCTCTACTGAGGCTAAAATTTATTAAGCGGGTTTCACTGACGCGCAATATGGGAACAAAATAAGTCAACAGTCTCTTGATGCTCACCTCTCTGAATCGATTAAGGAACCTATGTTATTGGAAATTATTCTGTACAATAAAAAGAATTAATTAAACCCATATTATCTTCTATTATGATTGGCTATTGAGCAGCTTTTATAGTCGATTTAGGAGCCCTAATATAGAGATAGGATATTCTTACCATACACAATATAGCTACACCATAATATCCATCTGAATTTATTTTTGCCAATATATATATATACTTCCATAATCAGTGCTGTTCCTTTCAAATGCACATCCCCTCCCCTGCGACTCTTCGTCTCTCTAATCTACCGTCGTAAAGATCTTTCCCCTGCCTCTATATACACAGTATGCATCAACCTCGCATTGATTTAGGAACCCGGCATTTATACATGAACTATCAAGCTACGACACATGGAAGTTAGATTGATGGCCATATTTCTGAAAATCTATTCCTATGCATAATTTCTACAGGAGCGCATCAAAATAATCCCTGTTTCGCATAACCAGGCGACATTAGTAGTTTCCAAGTTAATTTACATAACTATCCACAAACTGTTCTCGAAAATATGGTTCATTCGTCATGTTATGCCTAACTGGATTTCAATATATATGGTATGTATCTTCAACCAACGATTCTAACCAGTGTGCAAGTTAGGAAAACACAGATTCCAGGGCTGGTCAACCAGAGTCCATTGAAAGGAACCGAGTAAACTACACTATCCAAGAAGCTTGTTGCCTCGCATTAAGAGTAGTACATTAGTATACAACTTCACCCAAATCTGTCTTTTACGTTTCTTCCAAAAGGAAAATGTTTTCATTCCGTAACCAAACCTATTTTACTAACAATCGACTCTATATCTCTTTTTTTGACAGAGAGAACTCCGCAGTTAATAAAATATAACGCAGTCGCAATACTATTATACTATCAATGATCATATCCTATATGAACATAGTTAAATAGAGACTTTATCTTCCATACAATACTAAAGACTAAACTATATCTATACTATACTCTCAATTCGCATTGGGAAATAGCCCACGATCTCATATTATTCAGTCAAATTCCTGTAAATAAATTGCATTATTCGCAGAGAGAATCTTGTCTATCATTGCACCTTTAAAGAGAAGTAATTAGAGAGCGGGTGGTATCAGGCGACCAACCATGTTGCTGGGCACAGGAGAGTCAGAAGTACGCCCGGAGAGGTGTCACAAGAGAGGAGGTGGTTTCGCCAAAAGTTTAAGGTGTGTGATTGCTCTGGTATAGAAGTTCGGTAAATGCTGTGGCCGTATTCCAAAAAATGGAGTAAACCTGAGTGTCAATAGGCCAAGTAAAAGTTTTTATGCATTCGATACATAATTTGATAAAATCTCGCTCCTAACTCGCCCGTTTTCTAATGTTACTCATTTCAATACAGCTTAACATTATAACATTAATTGCATTATACTATACAGTACGTCGTCACGAATTATAAGTGTTCAAGTTTGGTCTTCTTCGCCCTGTATCTCACCCCCGTTCAGCGAGAGCTGGCTTCTCCCCTTTTCTCGGACCGCTAGGTTATTCGTTCAGGATTCTTTATGCATCAATGACCCTCACGCCAGTGCATCTAGTACTAGGATTCCACTGCTAAAGTCGCCAAGAATTTCGACCACTAGCTGGAGATCTAGTAGGAATTCAGACTCTTGTCAGGAAGAAGCGTCTACGTCGGGATTGCACTAATCGTATATTTCCGGTCGTTCTACGAAAACATCAGTGCGAAATACCGACCATAATCTAAGAAAAGGCCTTTCGCCCCCTTCCTTGTCAAGATTATCCTCACCCCTTACACACACTTTTACATTCCCTTTGCACTACCACACTTTGCCGATACACTCCCAACCAAGAGGCTTTTGTCCCGCTGAGCGTGCCTCTGCCGGTGGTAAATACCTGTGGATAGGGAACCCCGCACACCACGCGGTGGTCTGTGCTCACACCCTCGAGAAATCATTTGCACTACGCTTACGGGTACTAAACACCTTAGCAGTATTACTACGCGGAATAACCAATCTAATCAATAAACCATAAAAAGCATATTTACGGGTTTTTGGTATCATGTCAAAATCTGGGGAGTCCAAACACAACATCACTTCGCCTAGTTTTTTATGGTTTAAAACGTGCCAGTTGATACCATCACAACCACTGCGCAAGAGAAGCTCTCGTGGTGCGTGGCTGTCGTTGCGTACGCAATTGAAATACGTGCCAAACGTTGGCGCGTTGCTCCCCCGACTAATTTGGCCGGAAGTAGGTAATTCTCAGCGCATCTCTGCCAATTGCTGCGTCGTCCTACCTCCTGCACTGACAGTTTAATTGTGCGTGGCTGGCTGCGTTACGGGCAAGTAAGCAGAGATTGTGGGTCATAAAATATAAGAGAAAGAGAAAACGAGAACAAATATCCGTATCATTATGCATCCTGCGCCACTACACACATCACCACACCACACACCATTACATTACACACAACACACACATAAATAATATAATATATTATTATATATATTTATATATATTATATATATTATTATATACATACACAAGATATACAAGTATATATGACTTATTTCTTAAAATTGTACGTTCCGGAAAAGTCCTCCAATTTAATTAAATTTTAATAAGAAAAGTAAATATTCA
>BOPP01000140.1:2757900-2776698 GCA_017312745.1 Gryllus bimaculatus
GCGCTGAGAATTCCCTCTTCCGCCAATTAGTCGGGAGCACGCGCCAACGTTTGGCACGTCATTTCAACTGCGTCGCACGCAGCTCCGCCCACACACGGGACGCCTTCTCTTGCGGCAGTGGTCTGTGATGGTATCCTGCACGTCTTCCTACACATAAAACACTAGGCGAAGCTGACTGTTGTGTTTGACTCACAAGACGCCATCGATACCAAACCCCGTAAATATGCTTTTACTGGGTTTATTGATTGATTGGTTATTCCGCGTACGTTATCTGCTAAGGTGTTTAGTCCCGTAAGCGTAGTGCATGTTTCCATCGAGGGTGGTGGCAGCGCCGACCCGCCCGTCGGTGTGCGGGGTCTCCCTATCCAGGTATTTCCCACCGGCGGGGCACCGCTTCAGCCGGGACAAGCTCTTAGCTTGGGATTGTTCCCCGCGGCACGTGTGGTAGTGCAGCGAATGTAAATGTGTGTGTACGGGGTGAGGATAATATGACAAGGAAGAGGAGGGAAAGGCCCTTTTCTTAGGTTATGGCTCCGGTATTCGCCTGATGTTTTCGTAGAACGCACGGAAATATACCGATTAGTGCAGCCGACCGCTAGACGCTTCTCCTGACAAGAGTCTGAATTCCACCTAGCTCTCCAGCTAGTGTCGAAATTTCTGCCACCTTTGGCAGTGGAATCCTAGTACTAGATGCACTGCAGTGACGTCCATTGATGCCCTGAACCACCTAAGCCGGTCCGAGCAAAGGGGAGAAGCCAGCTCTCCGCCTGACGGGGGCGAGATACAAGGCGCGAAAGAACACCAACTTGACACTTCTAATTCCGTGCGCGTACTGTAATAGTAGTTAATGCAATTAATTTATAATGTTAAGCTGTATTGCATGAGTACACTTTTGAAAACGGGCGAGTTAGGAGCGAGTTTTCAAATTTGTACGAATGCAATAAAACAACTTTACATTGCCTTGCATAGGTTTATTTTTTGGAATAAAAGCATTATAAATTTATAAGAGAATCAAACTAAATTTTGCGAAACAACTTTCTTGTGACATCTCGGGAATTTGACATCTGTGCCAGAAAATGGTGGTCGGCTGATCCGTTTACCTCTACCTCCCAACGATTCTCTCCTGCGATTGGATGACGCAATAATTCGTGCCGTAAAATGTACGTTATCATATGTGACGTAAAGTCTAACAGTCATAATTTGTATCTTAATATGCCGTTTTATTAACGATTTCCTGCAAAAGAAAAAGTCGTTTATAATGCTGGTATACAAAAAACCTGTAAATTATATATGATCCTTTGCATCGTGTATTTGGTTCCTTTCATGGACTCTGGTTGGACCCAGCCCTGGACATGCTGTGTTTTCTACCTTGACACTGGGCGTGGTTAAAAAATACCAATTAGATCAGTTTGTCCATGAACTGACATTGAACATGGATTTTGAATAAACTTGAAACTAACCTGGTTTCGAATGCGGTTATTTCCTGTGATATAGCGATGTTCCCATATGGCCCATTCCATTCAGTGATGTCATGATGCCCGTCCTAAGCAGTGATGCCATCGAAGACAGGGAATGTTAGACGGTGAGAGAGAGAGGGGGGAGGGGTTGATTTGAAACAACGAGATTTATTGCAAAAAAATTAAATGGAGTTTATTTGCATACGTTGGAATAATACCCATATTGGGCACTTCGCACTCTAAAAGCTGCAAGCACAATACAGAAAATTGGGAATAATTTTTATCGTAATTCAAAACATATTTTACATCAGCACACAGGCTGTCGCCTAATTTGTCATATTGCCTCAACCCTTATAAGCAGGGAACGGATTTCTACGTAAATACATATGTATTAAATAAGCTAAATAAGTTCATGTATATACTAATTTGCATTATCTTAATGTTTTAGAATGTGTGAAGTTGAATAATGCTACTTTTATTTCCATAATTTGGTTCATATTTGAATTAAAGCTCGTATATTTACAATATTTCCTATAAAATCAGTCCTTATAGCATATTAAGCTTAACAGTGAAATTTCATTAAATATTAAAAATGCATCTTAACAATAAGAGCATAAACACTTTCAGTAATTTCTAAAACATTAGTGTTTTTTTTTTAAAGTAGGGAGAATTTATATTTGAAAGAAAGATCTTGAGAAAAATATATGGCCCTACGAGACTTGGTGATAATATCTGGAGATTGAAAACAAATGATGAATTGGGAGAACTGATTAAACAAAAAATATTGTTAGATAGCTATTGTTAGATATAGAAGAATAGCATGGATCGGACTTCTAGAAAGGATGGATTCAGACTGACTCACTAAGAACATAACAGACCGGAAACGGATACTTGCGAGGTGTAAAGGCAGATTAAAAACAAAATGGAAAGATGACGTCGTAGAAGACTTACGTAGAGTGAAAATTAAGGATTGGCAAAAGATGGCTCAAGACAGGAAGGGGTGGCAGGAGGTTGTTGAGCAAGTCTACGCCCTCCTCAGGTTGTAGCGCCAACATAAGAAGACTGGAAAATTGTGAATGGGAAAGCAAGTTAAGAAAGTGTCGATGTTTCCATTTATGTACAAAATAGATCCGTTCTCCGCCCCTGAAGCCCTATCAGTGGGGTCTGAGTGTCCCGTGGGATGAAGGAGTGCGTGAGATGAACTGTTGGATTTGTTTGACAGATGACGTTGAGACATCAATTTACTGTGGAGAACGCACCTCGTTTCAGTATCCAGACTACCCCCTCTCCTCTCCTCGGAGGCTGCCACCCGTAAATCGTATGACGTCACAGCGACTGGGACGTCGGAATTTAACTTGTACAGCTCCTCATTGTCAGTTACAATCCAGTCAGAATACTATGTGTTGGTTCAGTTCTATTAATCTCTCTATTAAGCCAGCGTAAAATACCAAACGTAGCACAGTCAGCCAGTGTAAAAGTAGTAGTTACAATTCAGAATTCAAATATGAAAGTTTATCAACTGACAATAAAATATTATTTTTCCCATAGCCATTTTTATCATATTAAGTCCATATTAAACTTATGAATTCCATAAGAAGGTAATTTTGATAGCAAGATGTTATGGTCAATAACGTCAAGCGCTTTCGAAAGATCTAAAAGTATTCAAAAAGAGAGTGGGTTTGTGGGTGTCTGTATGTTTGTATCGTCCATTTATCCGTCATTATCGTCATCATTCCATGCCCCATTCTCCCAGGACTAGCAACCTTCGGAGTTAAAATTGGATTCAGCAAATTGCTGATTCCCCAAAACGGAGTCACAAACACTTGCCACGGGATAAATGGAACTGAGCTTCGGGAAGTGCAGGTGTATGCTCACTGGTTCGAGACGACCAATTCGAGTCAATAATAATAATAATAATAATAATAATAATAATAATAATAAATTTAAAAATAATAAAACAGTCCACATTTTGCGCAAAGTATTGTTGAGGCATAGTCACTAGTTCTGCTCCTTGGGTAGCTGATTGCAACCTGGACTAGATTTTATATTCAGCCGATTAATGGAATCTTAGTCATGATGTGGAGGAAAAATAATAATAAAACTCATCATTAGAACAACACGTTTAAAAATCGCAACAGGATGAACTCTGGATCTGATTTTAGTAACAAATGCGTAAAATGCCTTAACCTTCACATCTGCAAATACTCAGATACGAACATCTGTTTACGAATATTATCCAAGTATTATCTCTCCCTTAATACTTTCTGTGCAACCTCCTACGACACGCGTAACAAAGCAACAACTAAAAGCATCAAGATATAAAATACACCATTCTCTCCGGTTCATTGATTGATTAACGATCGATTGACTGTTAGTGATTCCGTTAAGGTAAGTGTAGTGGATGTTTTCTCCTCGGGAGGTGGCGGTGGATGGCGAGATCCGTCGCCGACCTGCCCTCGGCTAGCGGGGTTTTCCCGAGAGGTATCTCCCATAAGCGGGCCACCGCCCAAGCCTGGATTAGCTCTACGCTCCCGAAATGCGTGGTAGTGTAATGCAAGTAAGTGCACGTGTGTGTGAGTAAGGAACGAGGGTAGGACAAGGTAAAGGAAGAGCTTATTTCTAATCGTACAGCCCGTGGCCCATTTGTTACGGTACTGCTCCAGCATTCGCCTGATGTTGAAAGGAAAACCCACGGAAAACTACCGATCCGAGCA
This sequence comes from Gryllus bimaculatus, assembly GCA_017312745.1. Classification (NCBI taxonomy): domain Eukaryota; kingdom Metazoa; phylum Arthropoda; class Insecta; order Orthoptera; family Gryllidae; genus Gryllus; species Gryllus bimaculatus. The sequence continues at coordinate 2,762,072 of BOPP01000140.1, forward strand.
GTCTGCCGCTAGAATTCTCCTCCAGACAGCGGCTGAATTCGACCTAGCTGTCAAGCTAGTGTCGAAAATCCAGACCCCGTCGGGACTTGAACCTGGGACTTCCCGGGGAGAGGCACCGGAGGAATGACTAGTCTAGTCTAACAGCACCTGGGCTACGGGCTTTGATTATAGAACGTCGAGAGATGAATTGAAGGGCTCAGAAGAACAAGGGACTATCCTACATTGACCTAGTTGTGAGATATTGAGGAATTTACTGGAACTTTCATAATGTAACTCAGGACTTTCAAACACAGTACACTTGCATATACGTCGATATCGGATATAATTACATACGAGTATTACAGTAAAATAATATTGTTGGTTAGACCTTTGTTCTACTGATGCTTTCAAATGCTCAGTGAAAGCACCAAGCGAGGTGGAGAACGATCCAACAACGCTTTTGAGATGTAGACAAGGAATCATTATGCGAAGCGAGTTTAAAAATATTGCATAATGAAAGACGAACTTCAAGCTTTTATTGCCTATCTTTCTAAGCGAATAATCTTTCATAACGCACGCACTGGGCTCCTACACTTCCTAAATTATGGCATCCAGAATTTGTCTTGGTAAGTTTAGAATTACAGCTCACGTAAGTGGATTCAAGGGAAGGAATAACATGAAAACTAGTGCTGCTAAAACATGTACTTTCTCACCCGTATTTTCACGCAAAATTACACGAAAAGTGCTCCAATTTTCGAAACAGTAAACCTGACCTTATTTCAAAGTCTATATTTAAGGAACACATTTCATTAAGGGAAAAATCTCTATCTTTAATATTTTAGTTCTAGGAAGACCGCGAAAAAAGTTTGAAATTTTTCAATTTTTGAAAAATTTTATTTTCAAAAAACATGACATGCCCCATTCCCTTAAACATTCTTCACACTATCCAACAACAAGGTTTAATCAAGGACGATGGAGGCATTTTTTTGAAAATTTTGAAAATGGTCCACGGGTGTCATGTGAAGCATCCTTTAAAACTAAACTATCAGTTCCAAATTCAAGGGACAGCGAAATCAGCCAGATCGATTGGGAAACATTAATTTTGGAGAAAATCGGCTGAACGGTTTAGCTGCTAGCATTGTTCACAGACAGACGGACGGACAGACGTTTTGCCGTCATTCGATTTTTCGGAATGAAGAACCCACAAAACCTTAATTCTGGCTGCACAACATGAGAGAGAATTACCCCCCCCCAATTTATCAACTGGATTTATCCGCATTTTTGTTACTAGGACCCTGTTACAAGCCGGAAATGACGAAAATTCGCCATTTTTTCGCGCAGCATTTCATCCCTTCCTCCCTACAGCGAAGCGAGAAAGTAAAAAATGGTGGCAAACAATGACGTAAAGATAAGGAAATAAAATGTATAAAATGTAAAAAAGAACTTTAGTATTTGCAGGAGAAATAAAATATAGTCGAAGCAGAAGAAGAAACTGTAAAGCGAAAGACTATTGGCCAATCGAAACCGTCTTATCTGCCTCGTAGGCTCTGCGCAAATCTATGCAATGGAGTTGCTATTAACCTTTGAAAACACAATTGCAAAAGAATAATAAATTATATTTTTATTTACTTTCGAAATTATTTTCATAATAGACTGAACACCTAAATAAAGGGTCGCCAGTTGGATAAACCTGCTTTAGGCGGAGGAGGTGTTTACACACGGGCAGAAGAAGAAGAAAACCGGTATTAAGTATTGGGGGACCCTAAAATGTGTATTTGCGTCGAAATCGATTTTCCGCAGGATTACATAACTTTCCCAATACTACGTAGAGATAGACAGCGTATACCTGTATATACGTTCGTATACGAGTAAATAAAAAAAACATAAACAAAAATAATAATCAAAATCTTTTGCACATTTAAATAAAAGCCAGAAATTATTATTAACGGAAACAACTATAACTTTCCACTGCCTAACCGGCTGATGTGGTTCAGAGCATCAACGGATGTCACTGCAGTGCCTCTGACTAGCAGGTCCTCTGGTTCGAATCCAAACAGTGCAAGGATTTTAGATAGCCAGGTGGAATTCACTGGCTGTGTGGAGACGAATTCTAGCGGCTGGCTGCTCTGATCGGTAGTTTCACGTGGTTTCTCTGATCAACACCAGGCGAGTGCCGGGCTAGTATGCTAACAAACGCGCCACGGACCGCGCATGATCTTTCCTTCCACGTCCTTGCCCTATCTTCACCCCTTTGTAACACACTTGCATGCACAGCACTACCACATATGTCGGGGGAACAGTCGGGAGCTTACAGATTGTCACGGCTGCGGTGGTGCCCTCTTTGTGGGGGACACCTGGTTGAGGAAAACCCCACTAATCGACGTGTAGGTAGGTGTCGGGTCTGACCATTAAGCAAGGAAATAACACAGCCACCTCGCGTTACACTTACGGGACTAATACTGATATTTATGTTGTTAATGAAGCTAGTGTTTTGTTCGCAACTCATCCTAGAAATTAAAGGGTATTTTTTTCAAGGCGGAGTTCTGATAATATGAAATCATCATGTATTTCACATTACCTTTATTGTGGGGGAGCAGCGATAAGTACTTTTTTTCACTTGATGTGTCTCAAACACGTTCAGGTATACAGTGTCAATTTTGCAATTTTCAAGAGGCCTCTAGTGGATCAACATACGCGAAGGAAAGAAATATTAGGATAAACTTAATATTGTTGACATTTTATGGTGGTTACGTCATTGCCATAAAAAAGGAACATTTTATCGTTCCGTTTTCAAAATAAGAGACGGTCCTGGCTAATACTATCTTGCACTAATACTGTCTGGTCACCTCATGTAAGAAATACTCTTAATGGTGAGGTTGGAGGAGGAGGGAGGGAAAGATTTTCGTGTTTCTCATTGCTGTCGTGATTGTCTGAAATCATCATCAAACTAAGCAAGACTAATTAGTGGAGATAAAATTTTCGCTTGCCAAACAATTCGATCGACCATACGCAATTAATTGCTCTTTTTTTCTTTAGTCTACTAGGGTAGTAGTGGATGGAATAGACAACATAACTACTGATGCTACAGACTGGCGCAGACTTTCTCGTATTAGTTTTCTAATATCTTTAGTCTGAGCTAGCTATACGGACTTGCCACATACTCATGCCAGCTTCCATCTATAGCCTCCCAAAGTGTGTGTGTGTGTATTTTCTCAATTTTTCGATTTCCAAATAGTAGAACCGAAATATTACTTTAAGAATATTAAAGAACAGAAACACCTTATTCTAAATGGCAATATTCTTTGAAAAATGTGGAGCCGGTTTCAAGCAAATGGCGTTTAAGCGTTACTAAAAATGCAAAATTGGACCCACTTTATTACAAGTACTGTTTGAGTTTTCGAAAAACTTCACTAGAAGTCGTTTAAAGTACTTCCACTTACAAATGCAATGGTGTTTACTAATCTCTGGAAATGTGCATATTAACGGCGTGAGAGATATTACAAAAATATCACATTTGCGGAATTTTTGAGAAAACAAAGCAATACCCCAAACTGATGTTTAAGTCATACAGTGCAATTAATACTATCCGTTGGATGAGTTTAAAAAAGGTTGGAGCCATTTTTGAAAAAATGGTTTTTGAGCATATCTGAAAATGAGGAATATTTACCTAATTTTCACAGAAAACGTTTGAGTTTTTGAAAAACTTTATATCACATTATTTAAAGTTCGTGCACTCATAAATACATCAATTTGAACAAAGTTTATCGGTAATGTAAATATTAACGACGTGAGAGCAAAGTCAATACTTTTTTTTTAAATTTGGGTGGGGGATAAAAGAATAGAGCAATAAGGTGTTTATGTCATCTTACTGAGTACATTTAGCAGTATCTCTACCCTTAAGTTTAAAGAAAACATTTGGAGCCGTTTTGGGGAAAATTTTGTTTTTGTTTTACCTCCTCGTCAGAGGCACTGCTGAGGCATTAGTTGATACTCTGAGCCACACCAGCCGGTTATGCACGTGGAAAGTGATAGTCGTTTCCGTTAATAATAATTTCTAGCCTTTATTTAAATGTGCAAAAGTTGTGATAGATGACAAGCAAGTGAAAAGAACGTGATAGATGGCAGCAGGAAAGAGTATATGGCAAGTTCGAATAGCTAGCATAGGAAATAGAAAACTAATACGAGAAAGTCTGTGCCATTCTGTAGCATTACTAATTGACTAATAACATTTTGGGGACCGCAATAAATGGTGCCGCGGCTCGCCACTTGGGTATCCCCGCTTATGCGGTGGTGGTGTTCACAGACGGACGGATGTTTTGAAGAAAACACTTTTCCGGTATTAAGGGACCCTAAAATGTGTATTTGCGTCGAAATCTATTTTCCGCAGTATTACGTAACTTTCCCAATACTACGTATAGATATACAGCGTATATCTCTATATACGTACGTATACGAGTAAGTAAAAAATGATTCAAGCATACAGGCCGAAAAAATTGTAAATTATTCGACAGTAGATCAGCTAATTTGATTTTTTCTCAGCTATGATACAACCGTTGATAAGTAATTTTATATCAAAATGTCCAGATTTTATGCCCCATATTTTTCTAGAATAGTTTTACAAAATACCAGTTTTTGTATTTTGACCGAGAGCAACTTTACCTCAACAATGAGGTCTCAAATTTTTGGACGTAAAATCCTGATTAAGGTTCTTTTGAGCTGTAACTCTACACACACGTCAGGATTAAGGTCTCGTACCAAAGACGATTAAGGCAGGTGCTGGTGGCGAGAGGATACCCACTAACCCGCTTTTTCCCCCAAAAAGCTGCATGTCAGTAGGAAAGTATGGACATACGTGTCACATATGTGTCAATTCAATGAGCAACTATTGAGTTAGGACGTGGCTAACACGTCCGCGGTAAGAACTAGTTGTGTAATTCCGTGTAATATCTATAGATATTTTAATTTTGAAGGATACTTTACATAAAACCCTGTGACATTTTCTTCTTTTTTCTCAAGTAAAGTGCATTTATAAATACGGTATAATTCATATTTTCATTAAAAGCCCTAAAATTTCGAAAACTGCACAAGTTCAAATATTTTTCGAATGTGTGCAACGTCTCTAATATTAAAGCTAGGGACATGCTTCTCAATACAATTTATCCCTCGATTTTAGATTTTTCAATCATGCCATCTGCACTTTTCTTTACTTGTGAGTAATCGTTGAGTGATTTTGAAGAAAATCGTACCATTTTTTCAAACGTTTCTTAAATATTTAAAGTAGACCAGGGAACGTGGCACCTAAAATGATGTTCGGCTGAGGTAAATGAAACATGATCTTAACTTATGGAATACCGTTGGTGGTATCTTAGTGTGCTGGCATCCATATCTGTTCATGCAAGAGACCGCGGGAACGAGTCTATTTTCCGCTTGAGTCAAGAGTGGGTCAACTTCGTTGCGTTCGGTATTCATTACAATACCCAATTTATGCATTTCAAAACTCTAAACGAAGGAAAAGTTTTGGAATAGAACGAATACCCACTAGTCGCAACTCGCTTTACATACAATGCTCAACAAAGCAAAGTGGACCAAAGAAAATGTATGTAGTAAATATATTTTGAATTTAATTCATAACCTAATTCATAATTCACAGCATAATAATTTTAATGCACCAGCCACTCACCCCATAACTGGACAAGGTCTCCTGCGTACGGAGGGGAAGAGTTTTCAAATTTTCTCTTCCAGGTGAGCCAAGAGATTTTCCTGACGAGTGCACTACTACATAAATTGCTTATACATACGATCGTTTAGGCAGTATGCATCACCTGAGGTTGAGAGGCATGCTCCAGGAGGTGCAGCCGGTAGCATCGCTCTAAGACTGACGAATCTCACGGGGACCGATGAAGCACACAGCGGCCAATCGTGTTGTTATGATTTGAACATTTATTTCATTGAATTTTATCATCATGAACATGGATATAATTCACGTAATTTGATTTGAATTATGATTTTTAAACAACAGGCGTCTACGGTTGCAGCGACAAGACTAATTTTTATCAATACGATTGTAATAAATAATATTAACAATACTACTACTAATAATAATGTACGAATTAGGAATTTTAGAGTTGGATTAATTCGACTTTTGCCAGTTAGCGGTGTTCTCGGGTTTGAACCCTGTTTTAATTTGTATCCACGTCTGAGGTTAAAGAGACATACGGCGACCATGTCGTATTCCCTCCATCTAGCCTTCTTGGCCTACCTCATCTTGTTTTTGTTTTTTCGTCACATAGATATAGAAACTGAAACGATTTGTATTTGAAAGCTATAGCTTCATTTTTGCCTCAGCCAGGAATCGAACCCGGGACCGCCTCGCAGAAAGCTATCACGCTGCCCATGGGTGGCCATCCTAGGGTTTACTATGAGTATTATTAACAATAATAGTAACAATAATAATAATAATAATAATAATAATAATAATAATAATAATAATAAAATCCACGAAGACATGTCTGTAGTTTTTACTTTCTCGCACCTACTTAGTAAGGAGAGAAAGTAGAAAAAAGAATCGGGCGCCGAAAAACGGCGAATTTTCGGCAGAAAAACTTATTGCCGCCCTGGTAAAGAAAAAGTGGATAAATTCTCTTTCTATATAAAGTAAATTACTTCCTGTAACACGTGGTGTAGCCAGAATCCATATTTTGTGGGTCTTTGATCCCGAAAAATTGATTGACGGCAGAACGTCTGTCTGTTTGTGGAAAACGCTAGTGCCTAAACCAATCAGCCGATTTTCTCCAAAATTGATATTCCCCGATATACGTGAATAAATTCGAAGCTTTAGGGGTTTCAATAGGATTTATTGATTTTTTTAGGGTACTTCACATGAAACCTCAAAACATTTAAATTTTTTTTTGTTTTTTTCTTCAAATGGCTACAAATATTTTGATTAAACTTTGTCCTCGGATAGCATAAAGGACGTTTAAGAAAATAGTGCAAGTCTTACGTTCGTTAAAATTCCAGATTTTTCGAAAAGTGCAGAAGTGCAATTTTTGGGGCGTCTTCCTGCAACTATATTAATAATTTTTTCCTTAATGAAATATGTTCCCTGAAGAAGGATCTTGAAATAATATCGTGTAGAATTTGTCAAAAATATGAGTAGAATTTTAAATTTATTTAAACAACTTTTTTTTCTAAAATGGCACCAATTTTTTTCTTTAAATTTTCCCCTAGGGACTGTAAAAAATATGGTTATATTTCCATTTTCGACGAACTCTTCGTGTTTTTGAAAATTGCAAAAAGTTAATATTTTAAAACTACAAAATTAAATATAGATATTTTTGCCACAGACAAAGTCTGCTCCAAAACATCAGCTCTTTTACAAAGGTCATGTACAATTTTTGGGAAAGACCTAGTAGTTTTTGAGTAATTTGGACTTGAAATTAATAAAATTTATTTAAAAAAGCATTTTCTCACAGATCACTCTAATTTTATCAATTTTTCCCCCACAGATAGAAGAAGTAACGCAAAAAAGAACGGCGCAGGTCTATTTTCGTTGAACTCTATGAATTTTCGAAAATTTCAAATTTAGAAATAATGCGAGAAAGTGTATGGTTTTGCAGCATCACTAAATGGTTCATCTTTCCCCAAGAGGTACGGCTAGAACGAGATACAACACCCCAAAGAAAAGGAATAAAACACTGAGTGGCGCTGTTGCGAAATGTACCACCATCCAACCAGGTTTTCCCGACGCACAGTGCACGTTGAGAGCGAAAAATTCCCGTTCCTTTCTTTCGTTCAGCGCCTAAATCACGAGGCCTTATCTCCTCAGAACGCACGTCTCTTATCCCACCACTTGACACGTGAAGTACCCGTTTCAATGACTTTCTGTCTTCTAGTGCGCTATCGTTCGCTTATCGGTGGCACAAATCTGGCGATGAAAATATTTCGACAAAATCTGAGAAGCATGCGAATGGAGTTGATTAAAGGATAATAGTATTAGTTCTTGAATTCACGACCACACTATTAATTCTAGGAATAAGTAATGGGTGTTAGTCATTTAATTAATTAAACACAGTTTGCCAACGTTTCGGATCTTACTTGTTCCTCCTCAGGGCTACGAGACACATAATTACAGTAACTACGTAGGTAAGTTACCGAGTTCGATATATCACAATGGATCTTTATTAATGACGGTGCCTCTTTATCATGTAAAATATCTCAGTACCTATATCATTTTGTTTCTTGTTGGTTTGTTTTTATGTATTATATTCAACTTGGTAACTTACCTACGTAATAACAGTAATTATGTGTCTCGTAGCCCTGAGGAGGGAACAATAGTTTCAAAACGTTGTCAAACTATGAGTTTAATACATTAAATGACCAACGCGCATTATTAATTCACAAAACATGATTGCACGCAGGTCTAACTTCAGGGAACGAACACGCTGTCGGGAAAGCAACCATCTCAAAACAACTGCGCAAACATTTTAAAATCCATTATTGGGTGCGTTGTCTGATAAATGTTTATATGGTTTTAATTGAATATTTTGAAACAAATAACAAAAAACGTCAACACAAAATTACTCTATGGAAATGGTGTTCGCTTAACACAACTCAAATTTTCATTTTCTGAAAAATTTCAATTTGAAAACCATATTTCTACGCAAGATTTTATAAAATTTTGTTCCTTGCTAAGCGTTCAACCCGGCATTCACAACCCTTGATTATATTAATAATAATTCAAATAAATTATCAAACAATTTTTTTTTAATTTGATGCATCTGATGCTTACGCAATGCGTACCGAACCCTTAAGGAGGACGTTGAGCGCTTGCTAGGAGTAATGTTTCGTTAATTTGTTGGTCTGCTGTCCAGTCGCGTCGAAGTCACTTGTTAAGAGGACCGCCAGGTAGCATCTCCGCATACGCGCCTCTCTCTCACGTGCTCCTGCGTCATTACCTAGCGACCAGAATTAGGGAAGTGGTATAGGGTTTAGGGCACTTCACATTGGTTGAACTAGCCTTTGTGACACTGCCAAACTCGTTTTTTCGGAACAAATTTCACATGCGATTGTCCGAGAATCGAACACGGTACCCGAACCCTTCTTGGAAAAAGCGAGCGACTTCGCTCTGAGCCAGCATTCGCTCAGACAAGATCGATATACACATAACTAGTAGTACTGTAAGTAGTGCTGTTTGATTGGTTGTGAAAATTGTTTGTGCAAACAGAGATTTCTAAAACCGTAAAAAAATTGTATTTGGCCACACACGGCGCAATTCCAAATATATAGTCCATATGTAATGGTTCCTATGTCTACTTTCCACAGTCTGGAGTAGGTAATGAAAAAGTAAAGGCTACTTATTTATCAGCAAAATAGCTCATTTACGTCTTTTCAGAATTGCTGCATAAATGTAGGTGCGCTTACAAAGTAAATATAATGAGCATAAAATTGCAATAAGTCATAATCTAAATTCCAATAAATGGACTTAAGACTTTTTAAGAGCCGGTCGTCTTCAATAGTGAAGAATTTTCACGCGAAATCAGAAAGAGACTACTTTACTTCTCCAACAGCAAACCAACTACGATACTGAACCAAGCAGGAACCGTTGACACTTTTGTTCAAGGCTTTCTAGAAATAAACTGAAGCAATAATTAAGTCACAATAGCTCATCTTTAATATCTTTGTATGTTGTTTGTGAATGACGAACGGCTTTTATTGGCTTATCATCAGCCGCAATTGATCGGACCTACTTTCACCTTGAATACCAAACGGCAGACCAGATGATGCCTAAACCATCGTCATTCTCACATAAATTAAACCACTGGTAAAACCAATAAAAAATTGAATTTCACTGCCAACAACCTTGCCAGCAAATCAGTGAACTGAAGTCTGAGTCGGTCATTGAACCATGTTTATGTACCAAATTTCACAAACGAATTGTTCAGTAAACAAGAGGATGTGCCAAACACTTAACAGACACGTGGAAGAAATTTACACCCTTTAGAGCGCAAAATAATTTTCACAAACTATTTAATCTTCTTTCCGTCCGTTTTGACGTGATGGGTGCGATAACAGCAACCATCAACATTGCGACACCGAGAAGAATTGCAATGCTCCAGGAAACAGGGATCCAGGAGATATTTGTTTCTATTTTCTTCATTTTTTTGAGACATGTTAAATCGGAGGAACCCTAAACATGAACTTAACGATGTGTTAATACTTACAAATCCTGCACTGATTATATTGGCGGTATTTGCTTCATCCCTGGACAAATTCTGGGAGATCCAAGTTGAAGAAAATCTCATTCGTACCTCACCCGTACATTCAGAGACTTGTTCACACACTAACCGACGAAGACAATTAATATGATTTCATTTAAGGTAGTTCTCGAGACATGAACACACGAATGTAATTCACCTGTGGCTCCAAACGACAATTTCTCAAACATTTCCGAAATTATTCGGATACAACATGAGTCAGTCTTTGGCACACAATTTCTACAATCTCAAAAAGTAATCATATTACTCATTAAAAATGATTATTCAGAATCAGGCAAGAATCTCGACTAAGATGAAATCCTCATGAATCGCGCCAAGCGATTCCTTTGTTTAACATTGCAATTCAGGTCACAATAATACATAAAAATGCATAACGAAGTCGCCCACCCCGATCCTGGCGTCTCAGAGGAGAAGCAGGTAATCGTCAAGTTGGAGCGCATGCACTCACCCACGAGCAGGAACGCCAAAAGCCGAAGCACTGTCATCTTCGCCCACAGACCGGCCACTGGCTAGCGAACGGCGACCGACCGCCACAGCCACTTGAACAACGCGCTCGCAGCGGCTTCTGGCGGACACACACGACGGCGAGCGGCGCGCGCGCAACTCTATCACTAGACAAACGCCAATCGCTCCGAAAAAACAAGGAAAAAAACACGCGGAAAAGAGCATCGATGCAGATTGCATGGTTTTCGTGCCCGCGATATATCAATCGCGCAAAGAAAAGGGTCTTTGTTACTAGCAGCAATTCTAGAAATATTGCTGTATGTTCGATTTTAAAAGGATTTTTTTGTATCCTAAATTTTAAATAAATAAAATAACAAAACTATGAGGCATTTAGGAGACATATATAATCTGCCTTTGTTCTCTTTCCAAATGTTTTTTTTTATATCATTCATGTCTTAGATCATAATTTTTTTTAAAGCAATTTTTATCTCAGCTTTAGCATAATCATAAAGAAGCAACTTTCAGCAACAATTAGTTCAGGGTGTGCACTTTTTCCTTTGAAAGAACATACTACGATAATTAATAATTTAATTTAAGTCTATTTTACTCATGGTGAAAAAGTTGGTAACGGGAGGGTAATATAATTGAAATATTTAATAAACTTTTTTTTTATTTATTGGGTGTAGATAAAGTGTGCTTAAAAGGAAATGATTACATAAAAACTCCATACTCACTCTAAAATACAACATAGCAGTGGCGGATCCAAAGAGGGGCCACCCCTCCAAGCCACTTTTTGTTGTTGTACTTTTACTCAATTTCTTCAAAACAATTACCATGTATTGACCACATCACATTCACAGAGGTATTCTCATGAACACAATTTTTTTTTATTTTCAAACTAACGAAATTCAGTTCTTTTTTAATATTTATGGGCTGGGGGAATTGAAAATACCCCTCCCTCTAAAATAAACTTACTGGATCCGCCCCTACAACACAGGAATAAAATGTTATTTCAGGAAAGATGAACACACTTTTGGATTTCAGAATAAACATTTGTACTTGGGATGTAATACAACCATAATCTACCTTCACATACATTTCCAAAAATTTCAATAGGCTAATCCAAAATAATTCTGAAATTACACATTACAGTAATTGACAAAATATTACGCATTGTCCTGTTGCCACTGGCCGCTAAGATTGCATTCGCAGAACATCATGGTCATGGAATTCGGTCCAACCTGAGAAATGAACTGTGTGTGTAGTACCTGAGTAATACATATACTCATTTTAGAGCAATTCAAAAGTAAATCTTGGATGTTTTATCGCAAATTAAATTGGCATTGCAATTTTAGAAATTTGTTGGGATCCCTATCTTTTCAAGAAATATAACTGGGGAAGCTACGCTTTAGAACATTAACAATTCATATGTGGAAAACAGGTAGATCAAAAACATTTTAGTTTGAAACATACAGGTACATGAAATATCCATGGGTATATATGTTGAAAAGAGCAATGCACTTCCCTTCCGAGCAGGTTTCAAAACTTTCTGTACTTGTTGCAGGTTTCACAAAACTTTCAGTTCTCACGTCTTTAAATTACACCACTTGCTTCATCTCAAACTCCACTCTCTGCTTCATCTATCATCCCAAAAAGAATCAAAGGAACTATTTATGCTGTTCCCTGCAGTTCAAACACACACAAAAAATTACTACAAGTCTGATCTCCTACAGCCAACTAAATCTCCACAATGGTGAAATGACATTCATCTGTTTTTTTATGACATTATTTCTAACATTGGTAAGAAAATGTTATTTTCATTGAATAATATTGATTTTGAAAATGGATACAATTTTGGTGAGATTTAATCAACACATTCTTTATTTAAATGAGTTGTAAGTATTAATGTGTTTTCCAGATCTGACATATTGATGGCAATAAGAAGTAATATTACATTTGCAAAATGAGGAATAAAATTTGCACGAAATTTGAAGATCTGATTCTAAAATAGAAAACCAAATGATATGGCATTTCTTTATTGACCAAAACATTTCTAACCATAATAATATGGATAAGAACATTATTATCTTCTGCCATTTCTACAAAGAAGGATACTTGAATGTTCAACCCAGTTAATTTATCAGATCCTCCAAACAGAGAATTTGCTAAAATTCTAGCCCAATTATGCTTTTTTTAAATCCAATTTGTTCTTTTTAATAAAATAATTCCTACATGGTCAAGACAACAACAAAAACCAAATAACCTCACCAGTATTAGGCTAAGAACCATCTGATAGCAGTGCCATAAGAATCGAACTTTAATAAGATTTCACTTAGCAGAATTCCACTGAACAAATCTCAAGTTTGCAAATCAGCATCATCTAGACCCAGTGTTGGCGCTAGGCATGGGCAGAACATGTGATCAATCGGGGCTCAATGATGAGAAAAAAAGAATAAAAAAATTGACAAAGAAATTGGAATTTGAGAAAATTGTTACCATAATTTTATAAATCTCGGTACAATGGTTCAATATTTCATAAAATTTTCAATTATGTTTAACTTATACAGTTAATTATAGTAATTTCTTATAAGGCAGGACTCTATGAAATGAATCAAATGACGCTAACATTAAAATAGGTTATACTGAAATTCATATTTATTATTTCATGTATTTAACAAATTATTATATTACAACACTAACTAAAAACAACAATTTTTTTAGTGTTTTAAGCTTACCGTGGAAATTGTGTTATTTGTTCACTATATACTTTTACTTAAAACTATTATTTAAAATATATTTCCAAAACCTTTTTCTAGGTGTAATTTTTGTTCTTTGTTTAAATAAATGAAATAACTCACATAATTTCTTGATACAACATTAATGTATTTCATTTTTTTCAAGGGAGGGGGACAGCTATGTTTTAGCAATTACCTCAGGCCCAAAATTATCTATCTCCAGCACTGGCTAGACCAGAGATTCCCAACCCCTTTCTTTCGGCCTCTTTCGAAGAATGATTTGCTTAATGCTGTGTATTACAGAAAAAAATTGCTCTTCAATTTTTTTCTGTAATACACAGCATACAACATAATCAACGCACGCATAAATGACTTAAAGAACTTGGACCAAAAATGTGAACAACAGTTTGGCATACAAAAATTTTAGATTAATGTTTTGTTAATATTTTTAGTACTATCTTTATTACTTTACAAATAAAAGCAAATTTTCAGAAACAAAATCACTGATTCTAATTGCAAAGTCTGATTTTCATTAATGGAAAGAAAGCAAAATTTCACAAGACAAGTGAATTTGTAATTTCTTATTAGATGTTTTGAAGTATTACATAAGAAAACAATTATGAACTTCAGAAATATTTTTTATAATCAATAATTGTTGATCTTGATTATACCAACCAGCTGATGAGTTCATATTCAGCCCTTGAACTTCACTAATCCCCTTTCAAATTCCTTCGAATGTGACTAATTATTCTTATTCTAATATTTACAAACAAATATTCTTGGTGTTGAAATGCCTATTTTTTACAATAATGTTTAGTTCCTGGTCTCAATTGTTCCAAAAGTAAGAAGAATTTAAGAAATTGAGTGACTATAGTTAAGAATGCAAAGGCCCTCATAAAATGTAGAGCTGAGGATGTACGTACACACATTGCTAGAGCTTGTGAACAATTACTTTCATACTAGTGGCAGTGAGTGAATTAAGTATAAGGGCAATACCACAGTAACTCAGAGGAAGTACATGCTACCGTGGACACTAGGAGGCCAATTGGTTGCACCCTCTCTCTAATACTTCCAGAGTTATTAAATTTTCAAAGTTTCGAAATGGTAATATAAAATGTCAAATATATTTTAAAATATTTGGATTACTATTGAATAATAATAATAATAATAATAATAATAATAATAATAATAATAA
>BOPP01000140.1:2776720-2831310 GCA_017312745.1 Gryllus bimaculatus
AATAATTTTAATAAGTGGAAATATTGAAAAACATATTAATGAAGAATAATATGAAAGAAGTCTCCTTCCTATTTTACAAAACTACCTTCAAGCATTTTTTGAAAGCAACATCTATATCTGGCACCCCACCATAGGAGTGACATAGCACAATATAGTGCTGCCTTCATGTAAAGTACACTGACAAAGTGAGAATGCGATTAGCTAATAGTTGATGAAAATACAGAAAAGAATATGAATATTAATGATATTATGATGCAAGGCTTTTAAAAACATGAATAGCAACGATGCATTAGTTCATCTATGACCTACAGGAGAAACAGGTACTCTTGTTGTAAGGTTGTAAGATTTTTATAATAAATTATGTATTCAACCTCATAAAGAACCACCACTGCTTCACACTAGTAGAGTATGTTCCAACTTCAAGACAAAACTACATGCGCATCTGAGCTCTACATAATGCATTTTCACCTCAATCTGCTGAGTTTCTTGGCATTATCAATTACAACAAACAAAACATTAATACCAACAGAACAGCATTACAAATATTTTTTCTTATTTCATTGTATAGTCACTTGAGAACACTATATGTTTTACAATGTAATATTTCGGATCCCAATACTGAGGGAAGACAAAAGCATTCCAAATTATAGTCCCATTTGCAAATAGTCCAGAATTGTATTAACTTGCTTGAAAATAACACCAAAATGTTTAGGATGTAAAACTTCACATCAGGAAACTTTTTAATTAGGAGAGAAAAATTTAAAAAAATAAAGAAATCCACATTAAACTGGGCTTGTATTTACAACCATAACTAATGAACCACCAACAACATAATGAAATGCAGTCTCACATTTTATTATTTAACACTTGATAAATGAGTCAAAGATCCTCTTAGATGACAAGACCTTTTTTCCCCAGCACTTATCAAAAGTACTACAAAATCATCTTTCAATGATCATATTTGTATGAGGTAAAATGCTGACACCTAAACATACATTTTTCCCCATTTTGTTAATGTGATCACACAAATATTAACAGTACACTTTCCCTAAATATCCTTCCTCAAGTATTTAGATAATTGGAAAATTGGTTTCTCTTAACACAAAGGGTTATTATATTTAATATGCTACCAATGATACCAATTTCATTTATTGGTCTTCATAATTACAAAGCAATATTACTGTAAACCTTCCATTGACTTCAATGATTATTAACAAAGACTCCAAGAAGTAAATACATCCAATCTTGGGTCTGCAGTCTTCAAGTTCAATAAATAATATTGCACTTTATCATGCTTCACATTTCTCACTAAACACAGAGAAAGCATGCCAAGCAATGAATCTTTGGGTCATGTTTACATTCACAGCATTCCAATATTTTAAATTACCTCTTTCTAAATACCACTGTAGTGTGTGGAAGAATGACAATTAACAGAAATAAAAGTAATATGAACATCACACTACATTTAAAACTCAAATGAGTGAACTTCACAAATAAAAGGAAACTTAATACATTATTTTCACATTTGCGAGACTGACTTCCACCAAGAATCTGCAATAAATTGTGTTAGACAACAACTCAAAACACTGTAACTTTAGATCTAAAACAGCAATACTACACCCCTTCATCCAGTAAATTCTCTACAAGCACTACATAAGTATGTTTCAATTAGAACATACAGTAAATATGTATGAGATGTAATCTTGAGAGAATCTTATTTCGTCAACATCAATCGCTCTAAATCGTTTATACGAAATAATTCAGATATAACTTTAACCTTTACACAGTAAAGAAACATACTTATTGCAAAAAATCTAAATTATAATAAACACTAATATATACACATAAATAGTTTGTGTATGTACATCCAAGACTGATTAGCATCTTTCATTTGTAAGTAGTACCAAAAACAACTTGGAAGTTCTGTAAAATGCACATCCATTATTGTATTCCTGTAACCACAAGTATCCAAGTAAGTGATAAACAAAACATCATTATCAAATTCACATATTCTGCAAGAATGCATATATCATAACTTGACATATTGATTTTTATTTTGAATCTACTGTTCTCATTTGAATTCTTTAAAACTTATAGATCACTCTTAAAGACAAAAAGTTACCAAACAATTCCTACTTTATATCCGTTAACAATGATTTTTTTCCATTAAGTCCATCCATGTTTGCCCTTCAACACATTTTTATAATTTTATAAATTGTAGAAAATACCAAATTTCAGAAATGCGGCCTATACAGTATCTGAAGAAATATATACATATATGTTTTTGTGATGACAATAATAGTTTGAGCCTTTACTATTATAATTAGTGACAACAAGAGTTTAGGTTTCTTTACAACCAACGGGAATTAAATATCTGGATTTTCTCATAATACCAAACCTATATTTTGTTTATCAATTACTTGGAACAATTTTTCATTAAACACCTTAAAACCAAAATAGATTTCTATCTTTGTATCACATTACATGAACTCTTTTTCACTGCATGTTTCACCTAAAAAATACCTATTAAAAATGTTACTTTCTACAAAACCTTTGACAGGAGAATCCAGAGCTCTGCTACTGGAACATTTACATCTAAAGAAACAGGGTATCGCATTCAAATTTTTCACATAGGCACTTTATGCTGGTGTCTCCACTAAAACTTTCTATTTCGAGTCTCAAATATAATATCTAAACCACAAAACTAAGGTAAATAACCAATAAATATATAATTCAAATTGCTTCTCAATACTTGCTAAATGTTATATATGCAATAACGATTTTTCATTGTTTCCTTTGAAAATAGTGCCACTCCACATAAACTACATTTGCTGAACATTTTAGAATTTTAATATCAGACTTCAGGGTTGCTACTTGACAAGGTTAAGATGCATCCACACTGGAATGTCCATGTGAACCCTGGTCATGATAAATGTTTATAAATAGGGTTGGAGATATTAATGGACAAAAACTCATGTTTGTTAATATTATGACTAAACAAATATTTGCAATCTTTTAAAAAATAATACTTATGTCACTTTCACACATTTATGAAGACAAATTTCTGTACAAAAGAATCTTTATAAAATGAAATACACTCAGTGCTCATTATAAAGGAATCTCCATTACAGACTATCATTTTACCAGACCAAACTATTCTATCAGGAAAGTTTATGTTACACTTTACAATAATTGTTGGCTTAATCATAATGAAAATATTAATATCTCTAAATATTTTTAAAGCTTTTTAATGCAGCTAGACATTTAAAAATTTTCAAAAGAAAAAATAATGTTTTGCTCTTATTTATAACAGTATGTTGATTTGTAACAAAAACTTTAATGATACCCATTTAAATATTTTAAATTATGTAAATAAACTTTAATGTAAATGTGCTTTACATTATTTTAAATTTTACACAAATCTAGTGTGAACTTATCTTCAAACTTTATCTATAATAATCATGTTATCAGAACAATATAATTTACAACACTAACAATAAAAGATCATCGGCTTAAAAAACAACCATGATAAGACAAAATTTACAAGTTCTGAGTCCGCTATTCTGAATTTTATTAAATATCTCACACAAACAAGTCTACTTTTTGTTCAAAATAGCTTTTTTCTTTCTTTCTTATACATTATATATTAAGAGCATTTCCCATTACTTTCTTAAGTGGATTCGGTTTTCTCAAAACAAACTATTTACCGTGTTTTTAGTAAGCCAATGATATCAATTACGCTACTTCTAATTTGCAACACAGCCTCAAAAAATATTAAATGAACACATTTAACAATAAATTTCTTCTGCCTTAAAATTGTTCTTTTTGCAAAACAATACCATATAATCACAAATAGTAGCCTTTTATTTCACATTATTGCTGTTGGAAAATACCTTTACTAATATTGTTTCCATACAATGAAAAAGTTGGTTTTTCTAGTAAACGTAAAGAAAATTAGTTGGAATTAAAAAAAAGGAGTATTACTAAACTTTAAATAAATATTTGAAATACACTAAATATTCTGGTAGCATGTTCTTCAATTAATTTTACAATAGTTCTATTTACTTCTCAAAAACAAATAAAAAACTTCATTTCTCACATTAAATTCTTATTTTATTCTAATCTATTTCTGATGAATCAGCAAAGTTGTACTGAACTTAATTGCTCCTGTTATCACCTCCATACAAAGTTTCCAAAAATAATTATATTTTTGCACTATCAGAAACCAATTTATCTTTAATTTGTTTTCTAAAATATATTAGATGGTAAATATTAATGATACCTTTTTTCTTAAAGGTTTTTGGCATATTAAAATGAATTAAAAGGCAAAGCTTTTTACGATTACATGGTATTTTCCAATACGATTTATTCATACACAGAAACTACATGAGTACTTTATTTTGTTTAAACAAATCAGTCAGTGAATATCTTTGGTCTTGAAACCATAAGTCCAACAATAGAAACTCTGCATTTTCTAAATATTCAGCCAGAAAGCTGTAAGAAAATGCCTTTGGCATTTGACTAAAATGAACTTAATGTGACACGAATACAAGACAAATCTAGTAAAACCTGTACACAAAACATTACGTTTTTTATGTCTAAGGAGCATTGTGTTTAACTATTTATAGGGAGATTTTAGAGGTTTAGATGTTAGAGGATATCAACAGTTTCAAGAGACAATAAATAAATATATTCAGATAAATAAAATTAATCATTGCAGCAAGTAAACATTAGAAGGAATTATGAAAGATTGCACTGGAAGACACCTTCAATCTTCAAAGGTTAAGATGTAATGCATTAAAAAATAATTGAAATAAACAACAAATCACAGAAAGGGAAACAATTTATTTGAGTATTGAAGGCAAATGCGTATTTAATGACAAGACAGTTACTAAACCAATTAACAAAATGCCTTCAATGTTCCCCATTAATGACATGTAACTTAATTGTTTCAATCACAACAACAAATTAAAACTATTTTCTGAAGATATGCTGAAAGAACTACATGTAAGAGAAGAGTAGCACAAATATAGTTGGTGTTGATTTTAAAGCTTCCTTGTTTTCATCTATATAAAGTTGAATGAGAGTATTGCTTATTTTCAAAATGTTCCTGCTCGTAGTGTTTCAGAATGCTAGAATGAGACTTAATTTAGGGAAAAAGCAATTAACAATGAGGAAACATTCAAAAATCAAAAGGGGTTAGTATGAATCTTTAGTAAACAAAATCTCTGAAACAAATACTCCTCAATTGACCACCTTTCTTGGTAAAGATCACAAGCTGCATGGGCAACTCTGATTCCAGCACGGCTAAAAGGGCATCTACACATGGTGCAAGATATAATCTTGTGTCATGGACTTAGAAAGATTAGGAGCATTTTCACTTGTGGATGTTATTGCATGTTATGTGGTAATTGCTGACAAATCTAACAACAATATCCACGTTCTTTTATTAGGTTTTTTAGGTGAGTGGTGCAACAATACTAAAACGAGATCATCTGTCATTAACACCAAAGGTGTGGTGATTTCACATTAAATGGCAGATGGAACATTGCCAAGTGCCAATTATTACAGAGGGCAATTCGATTTTGAACCATGAATCGGGGCTTCAATTATCCATGACGACATTTCAGCAAAAAAAAATTAGGAAAGCATTTGTTTTGAAATTATCAAAATAACTTTATACTGGCTATACAAATATTCAGAGGCTTAAGAAATTAGGCAATATGACAGAATGTATCATCTACTCAAATATGTTGAAATTTCATTGCCACATGATAATGTAAGTGTAATGGTAAGACACGTAACACTTTACATGCACAAAAATGGAGACAGAATTATGAAACAGTGAGTGACAAGCAATCACACAATTAAGTGTGTCATTTGTGCTATTTCCCCAGGGTCATCATTTTGGTATGAGAAAGGTGTAAAATGTTTCAAGACCACCATCCATAGCAATTTTAAATCATGCAAAGGGGGAACAACTGCCAGGCAACATTACAGCAAAAGGAAATTGGTGGATCATTGTGTCATTTATCTACATATCTGAAAATGCACTTTGGGAGGAAGAACTCCATATTTTTTCTGACAATCTAGAATCTTTCTTGAATATATTCATGATGAAAACACAGTTCAAAGAATCTTAAAATTTTCCGGCAAATATACATGATCCTGCAAAATATTTTCCCATCCCTTTTCTAGAAACTCTTTCCTATCTTTTATACCTAAGCATTAGTATCACTTCAAATTTAAGAAGTAACTTTTCCCAAAATGTGGATACTGAAAAATTATGGACTTTGCACTAAAGCATTTCAAGTGTGGAGAATTACAATTGGGAATGGATAGTCTGTTTCAACTTAAACTTTTTCCTTGAGATTTTTTCTTGCAACAATAAAGGAGACTAATTTATTGAGTAAAGCTGAAAAACAGAACCCAAAGTTGAAAAGTTTACTTTTGTGTAATTTGAAATGAAGAGATCAGATTCAGCCAACACATTAAAATGATAAATGTTAAAAAAATAGTGACATTATTCATATGACACTTCTCACTATACCTTATTATATACAAAAGAGCACTTGAAACTGGAAGAGATTTTTATCTCAAAGTTGGAGCAATAATAAGGGTGAATCTTAGATTTGATGGACTCTTGAATATAGCACAAATTTTCTTTATAAAATGCTGAAAGCTAGGTGATATTTTTCATTTTTTATCTTGGAAGCATACATACTATTTTTGTATTGACTCAAAACATTTTAGGTTGAACACATTCACCTCACATGTACAATATTCTCAACTATCACCACACGAAGAAATCTGATGCTTACTTACAGCTTATTTACATTTATATTTAACAAATACATTGATATTTTTGAAATTTCAATGTATCCAAATTTCATACAAATTGAAAAATGCATGACTCCTTCAAGTTTTTCTGAAATAGTTATAGTTTGCTATGAACAATTATTGTTTTCAAGTTCACATTCATGGATTGTTGGTAGACATACAAAGGAAGTTATGGGTAGAATTGTCAAAAATGAAGATTGGGTAGTAATGTAATTGAAAAATATTCCCTTTTCAATTTATAACCTAGCAATAATTATTTTTATGTTTAAGTGAATAAAATCATGTATGTTTTTTTATGATTAGGACTTTCTTTGCTTATTTTTTGCAGAGACTGATACATGAAAGCAAAAATACAATAATGTGAGTGCACTGGAGACAATAATTTTGACTACAAAATGTAAACAAATTTGTTCTAGCCTTGGTGACCATGAAGAAGACTATATTCTTAACAGTGAGTTAAACAGGTTTATGAAAATGTAATTCAAATGTACTTGTATGTTGTAGTGGACTGCTGTAGGATATCCTGCTATTCATCTTAATTTAAGAATGTAATATATCACTTTTAATTATAATCACTGAAAAGTTTTCATTTTAGTTACAGATGATTGCTGGACACTGCTTTAATTTACTTAGACTCTCTAAGCTTTGCATTTAAAAATAGTCAATTTCTGAACTTGTATCTTAGCTTTGCAACTTCACAGAGCAAGGATGTCTTTGTATTGTTGTTCCGTTGTAGATGGTCTTCAAAATGACATAATGAATAAATGATGGCAAATAAGTGTTCATTCAATTTAATCTGGGGCCTACCAGCTTTCATTAAAGAAAAAAATACAAAATTTAGTAAACAGCTGAAATTGCTTTTTAATTAAAAAAATCCTGAGTGTTTTAAATATAAAGATAAACTCTGTTGACATTACTGTTATAGCAATGAATAGTGTTAAATGCCACTGAGAATAATAGATTCAGTGTTGCAAAGCACATTATTGTCCATGTGTGCATCAAAAAGGTCAATTTTACTCACAGGGATTAATTTTATAAATTTGATTAAACCATTTTCATAATAATTGTTTTACTTAACTATTATAAGTAGTGTGGTAAAGTTGGCTGGCTTCATGGAACTAGGGTTTGGGCAAGCGAGTTTATGGACACAAAGGCAGTTGGTTTGAATCCTGCGCAAGACATGGATGTTTACAGATGGTTTGTGTCAGGAAGGACCTTCCCACTCCCCAGTGTATCACATCACAACTCTTACCCCTTTCAGATTTTATTTACTTATTTTTTTAATGATTTTTTCTGAATCCCTGAAGGTTTTTTAAATATTTAAAATACTGACTTGAATTCCTGATTTGTACTCATGTATACTCATTTCAGTCCTGATAATTTCCTGATTTTCTTATAATCAGTTCTTGATTTTCTAAATTTAGCATCCTCATTTGAGTACAGTGGATCTGAAAAAGCTAATCTTTCCATAACTCCTTTCCCTGACTGGTCTGTGAGTCTGTGAGATTTGTGATCAATCTGACTGTGTGCGTAATTGAAGGACTGGCTTCTTACACCTAAAACAATGGTACAAACACCAAGGTGGGCCCACATGCTGCCATTGGCATATATGTACTGGAGCAGAAATGAGATGGACCTCAGGACTCCCTCAGAATATTTGGCAAGCTCAACTGGCTCAAGGCTTCACTGAGAAGTGTCCACAAGGGAACAGTAAAGAGTGGCCTCATTTTGTGGAACAAATTTCTCTGACTTTTCCCAATTTTCCAGTGCATATTTTTAATTTTTCACTGAAAGATTTGCAAAGTATTTCACACTATTAAAAAAAGAAATATTAAAGTAAGCCCAGCTACTGAATTTGTCAGCTCTCAGATTTCACTGTGATAAAGTACAAATTTCAATAACAAATAAAAATCGAGTCACTCTTTTTGCTAAAATATTTTTTCAAGGGTTAATATTTAGTTATACAACTGTCTCACAATTTTTACCGACTTATAATGTTTCTTCTACGAATTCCCTAATTTCCCCGTTTTCCAGGAAGTGTCCATCTTATCAGGACTATCTCAGCATGATATTTCGGGAGCTCAAGGGGGCCTTTCACCAAGAATTGTCCCCAGGGGAATATAAGTTTCTATGGGAAGCCTTAGGGTATCCCTCGGGAAGAGGCAGATTTATGCATAGACACAGGCGGCACATGCTTAAAGCAGCAAAAGTTTAGGGGCAACAAAAATTGTGAACCCAAACTTGGTCTAAAGAGCCTCTTCTTCACAACATGTGATTTTTCTTTCCTTTTTATCTGTATTTATAAGAGTTTAAAAAATAATTAAATACTTGAAAATTAATTTATTAACAACTTAATAATACCTTCTGCTAAATGATTTGTGAGAAGTCATAATGAGAGATGTTTACATTTTCAGAAGTCACATAATTAAAGATTTAATTAGAATTACTGAAAAGGAGTCATGCTGCATCGATATAAATTATTCATTCAATAAAATTTAGAAATAACATATATTTAAATACATGTAATTTTGATAATTTGCTCCAAGATATCTTATTTCATTTGTATTTTCTAGTGTTAAATGTAGACATCTAAGTAATTTTAAGAATTAGCGGCAGAACAACAGTAGAGTAATAAATATGCATAACTACAAAAGGCCAAAAACATGATGAATTTATGTTATTTCTATACATCAAAATATATTATTTAAAAATTAATTGATTTCCCACAGAAAAAATTGATCACAAATAAATTATTCATTAAATTCATTTTAATTTTAGTCTTAAATATGTGTGTCCAATTTTTGAACATAAATCATACTTGTTATTAAGCCCTACATGTAACTTTTTCCTGGCTTATTTGAAAAAAATTGACAGCAATTTTTGCATGCTTTCAGATGACAAACTTGTTAATCCGTGCCCTCAAGAGCTGTTTTTGACTAGCATGGGGGGACAAAACTGAAAAGGTCGTCTTGAATTAAAACAAAGGAGAACTAACTAGTACAAAAAAGTCTATTTTGTGACTTCACATTAACACATCACAACATTTTTCAGACATAAGAAAAGGTAAATCACTCAGCAGTGGGTAAAATACCTCATTTTTTTACACATTTAATATTTTTGCGTACTAGCTGATTAAATTTTCCATGAGAGCGTTCTGTGGAGAAAGAGAGAAATGTTTAGGTCTGATGCAAAATTATTTGGTTGTTTCCTGCTACCTTGTTCAAAAGTTGAACCAGAAGATCTATTTCAGAAGTTTTTTTATTAAATTTAATCAGACATATTACTTAGGTTTCTGGAAGCCTTCAGAATTACAAAATGAAGATGTTGTACCCTTGGTTAGTGGATAATTACAGTGTATACAATGATCCCAAAATGTGAAATAAAAACATTTTATGTCAGCTGTGCTTTGCACATTCGAATCATGAATTTCTTGAAGTGTTTGGTGAGTTATAAACAAGAATACTGTTTAGAAAGAAATATATTAATATTATTATATATCAGTCCCTGCTATTTCTCCAGTTGAAACTTACCGGACTACTCACAAAAAAGGATCCCTATATTAATTTTGAAGGAGAATTTGAAGAAAATTAAAAAGAAAAAGGAAGGAATGGAAACAAAGGAAGACAAAAATGGTGATAGATTATAGGCAAAGTTGTGAGTCATGTTGAGACTGAAGAAGATACTGTTGAACAAGCAAACAACTACAGTGTAGGTCAACATTTAAAAATTATTTTTAACCGCTAACAAGTTCAAATCTCCAAGACACGAAAATTCTTCACAATTTCTCAAAGTCGGCTAGCACTTGTATCCTCAGTCCGTTGATCATCATACCTGTTCCAGGTAAAGGCCTGTCTCAGAGTTGTGCTTCACATTCCTGTGCATCAGGTTGGCACTGCTGCCCCTGGGGATGCTGCTTATCTTCCTCCTGGTGCAGACTGTGTAGCTGCGCTTGCGACTGAGGCTGCTTCTGTTCTTGGGCATGGTGTGTCGCCTTCATGTGGTAGACCAGGTTGCCCCGCTTGTTAAAGACTTTGCCACACAGCTGGCACGGGAAGGACTTGTCCTCACAGTGGATCTTCTTGTGCGTGTTCAAATACCAGTGGAAGTGAAAGCTCTTGCCACACACATCACAAGAGTAGGGCTTGTGGTCACTGTGAGACTTGAGGTGCTTCTGAAGCATGGCCTTGTCGCTGTAGCTCTTGGTGCATATGCCGCAGGCGTGTGGCCGATCGCCTGTGTGCGAGCGCTGGTGCTTAATAAGGTCCGCCCTGCGCCCAAACTCACGTCCACACTCCTCACAGGGAAATCTCTCCCCACTGTGTACCTGAAATCATCACATTTGATCACACAGTGTTGTAATTGAAAGTAAATAACTTTTCATTCCTGTATTTCTTTATATTCCTACGGTCTTATTTATTTATTAAATTAATACTCTTTTATTATATTGAACATTGGCAGTTTTTTGGCACTCCAGAGCCATGCTGTACTGTGGTATGTATAATATTGATATGTGACCCAACCCATTATTTATATAAATGATACACATTGTATATATAAATGATATGCAAGTCATAAGTATGGACTCAAGATAATTTTTAAATCAAGAAGATATTTTTCTGTAACTTTTTCTCTCGTCACTCACTTTTAGATTAACCATCACCCGTTAGATCTCTACTTACTACACTACCACTTTGCAGCATGAAATGAAATCCAACTTTTCACACAGTTAAATTTTTGTTATCAATGGATCATAACTACCTTGTGTTCTCTCCTGTTAATCAAAAATAAAAAATGACTAATTTCAAGACTATCAGAAAATTTGAAAGCAATATGACCTTTAAATATGTATGTGTTATCTTTATGCACATGGTTTTCTGAGAAGTTCATGGCCAGTATCAAAATTATACACATGCCACTCTCAATGTCAATTCTGGACACTCAAAATCAATTCTCATTGTATATAAACACTTTTACAGCAGAAAGTCAACTTTGTATTAGAATTTGAGTTATGATTACTTATTTTCAATGTTCTTTGGCAAAGCATTGCCAAATACAGTACAAAAGATGTATTACAATTTAAATTGAAATTGAATTTATCTATCTTTTAAACAAAAAGTTCTTTCACATCTAAAAGCTTAAATCAGAAGGGAAGTGGTCAGACACGACAGCTATGTATCACCAACAATGAAAGCCATCAGAGATGGATTGTATACCCAAAATGTGTTGTTCTTGGTATAAAAGAATTATTTCAATGTCCTACGATCACCACTAACTAGAACTACAAAGAATAAATAGAAAGTCAGTTATGTGATTTCTTACAACTCGGATAATAGAAATCACTGAAAATTCTTTCAAAATAGCAAAAAGTAAAAGAACCCTAAAAATGAATTCATGCAATAAAACAGAACAATTTCACGATCATGTTAAGCCTTGTGACTGGTTCAGACAAAGTAATACTGAATTTGTAGTAAAATTTTGAATACCTTACTAGAACCACAGAAACAGATGTTCTTGGAAAACAGGTAAGTGATTCACTCAAGTGCAAAAGAAAAAAAAAATCTTAAAACTTTTAATGAAGCAGATTAATTTGACTGAAAGTTTTAGAAAACAAGCACATCAACATTTAGTGAACCTTCAAGTATTACAAGATTTCATTCCATGGTATAATTTGTTATTAAGTTCTTCTAGACAAGCATCTCACCTTCAGATGGATGTTGAGGTTGGTTTTCCATTTAAAAGACTTTCCGCATGTGTCACAGGTATACGGTGTGTCCTGTGAGTGCACACGACGATGGTCTGTGAGGTGGGAGCGCACACGAAAGCTGCGGTTGCAGATCAGACACACAAAAGGACGCTCCCCCGAGTGAGTGCGGACGTGCGACTCCAAGTTGCGCTTATCGCCAAAGGCCTTGCCACATGTTGGGCACGGATAGGGTCGTTCACCTGTGTGTGTGCGCCTGTGGCGCTCAAGTTTTCCCCGCACACTGAATGCCTTGTTGCAGTACTCGCAAGAGAACAACCCAGTATGTATGCGCTGATGCAATGTGAGATCCCATTTCAGCACAAACCTACAAGGCAGAAAATTGAATTGTGATATTGAAAATCAACCAAAAGGTAGTTACCAGAAAAAAGGGAATTTAGAAACTGCTATTCATTTATAGGATATCAATAAGCTTCCTATGAGCACATTAGAAGATAACATTTGTTATTACTTAAAGAAAGACATTTTAAAGTGAAGTAATGTAATTAAATAATGTAAAGAAATGTAATTAATACAACATTTTAAATACTTAATCATACTCTTTACCATTACATCTGTTGAGAATACTTTTTGCAACTAGATATTATTTTATTTATTTATTGATACAACAGACACACCCCGGAAGCAGAGGTATTTGAGGGGGGGAAAAAAGGTAGCTCACCGCTTTCCACACTGATCACACTGATGAGGTCGAATTTGAGTATGCACAGCCATGTGGACATTGAGGTTGGTCCGTCTCATGAAGGATTTTCCACAGACACTGCATGGAAACGGTTTCTCCCTCTTTGAACTTGAAGTCACTTCGCCACTGCTGGTTTCCTTATACCTGCACAACAAACTCTTATTTCAGAATACTTTGTATTAACAACTGATTTCACTCATTCCACTATTCTGAGTAATTAACAAAAAAGTAAGATAGAAATCACCTAATTTTTCAATGTTACACCCAAAAATCCCTCTAAAATTTGCCAACATGAAAAAATTAAGTAATGAAATTGTTTACCTTAAAATGTAGAGAAGAGGATAAGGTAAAATCTTGCAGAAAACACTGATAAAGTACTTACATGACAATATTTTGTTTCAGCTGTAATCTACCTATTAACGCAACTGAAGGAACTTGGGAAAACAAGCACCTACACTGCAAGTACTGAAGGCATAATTCACTAATTCACTATTAACTGTTTAAATATTTGATAGTTGTATCTTACATTCTCGGTTTTGTAGGTATTGTAGTTAACTGAATATGTTTTTGCATAAATTCTTCCCCCTTTCATTCAAATTGTTTTTTGCTATTTCCTACCTCCCCCCTAGGTGCTGGGCAAATAATTTTCATTACTTTTACAATTTTGTTTGGAACTGACTTTTATAGAGGCAAAGGTAGAAAAAGGGTTCTTTTATAGTCGATTGATTACTTGGGGTTTCTAGGCACATCAACTGCTACAGACTTGTAGATATAGCACATTTTTTTATTGTGGAAGGTGGTGGTGTTAACCTCCCACTGGCTGGCAAGTTCCAGCGCTGACCTATATGTCAGGTTGTAAGATTTTCCAGGAATGTCCCATCAGCAGGGTACCGCCTCACCCGGGATAAGCTCTAAGCTCCTGACTGGTCTCCTGACACATGTGGTAGTAAAGTGAACGTAAATGTAAGTGTGCCATGGATGAGGATAGGACGTGGAAGAGGAAGGAAAGATCATGCAGGGTCCATGGCTCATTTGTTAGGGTACTGCTCTGGCATTCACCTGGTGTTCATCAGAGAAGCTAAGAAAACTACTGATCAGAGTACCCAGCTGCAAGAATTTGTCTCTAGATAGTTGCGGAATCCGACCTAGTATTATGTCGAAAATCCTGGGAGAATCATTGAGACTAAAACCCTAGGACCTTCTGGGCACAGGCACTGCAGCGACATCAGTCAATGCCCTGAGCCACCTAAACCAGTGGATCCTAATATAAGGCAAAGGGAAGTTAGCTAGTATCAGACCAACCTACATAAGAGATCTAGTGAATATGAAGACTAAAAATTAAATTGAAAATTGCTTCATTTCGCTGGGTGACATACAAGTTGATACTTACGTTTCTGCTTTGAACATTCATATTACACTTTATTTGAACACTAAACAGTGGGAATAACTAATATAAATTAACTATCTCTATAGTAGTAATTTCTTTTAAGACACTTTTAGCACTCACAATTTTCTTTTTGATTAAAAAAAGGTTCTAATTATCCAGAAGGAATTTGACATAAAGACTTTAAGACAAGAACAATATAAATAAAAAACATTGACTGAAGCTATGAGTGATCAAAAATCCGACAGAAGAAAACTGCAAACTTTTTAACTACCAGAAGACTGTGTGAAAATTCCTAATTAGTAGAAAGAAATCTTACTGCAATGTTTACAAAAGTAATTCACATGTAATATCATCACATACTGAAATAAATAACTTATACACAACTAAAGCTACCACTGTTTGAATCAAAACATTATCGTCTACTAAATTAGAAAACTTTAAATACTTGAAAACAATAAAACAAAAATAACATTCAAACATTTCATTCATTTATAAATTGTATAAAAGTAATAAAAAGCGATATGACTTGTCATTACTACATTTGATATTCAAGTGTTAACATGACTTAATTTCCACTGTAGCCTCAAGCTTATTTGAGTTAAATTTTATTTCATTTTCATGTCTTATGGTGTATAACACCATGTGAATTCTTAATTCAAACTTCTTTCTTTATATTGTAAAGGATACCTGATGATGTAATGAACATAATTACAAAACATTGTAAATGTTTATCTTAAAAATTGTAAAATATAGAGGATATGGTTTTTATTACTAATATCCATAATACTGACAATCAGAAAGTGGATTTTTCTATCAGCAATTTCTACAAGCAATTGGATAAAAGGCCTGAACTTTGGGCCTAAATCTGTGAAATAATTACCAATCTTGAAATTGACATTTATAACTTCAACATTTCCAACATAGGTTCAATAATTACAAATATTTTATATAAGTAACTAGACAAAAATTCCTATATACTAAAATTAAGCTATTAACAGAGATGTGCAAAATTATTAATGATCTTGAAACTGACTAGCATTCAATAAGATACTTGATGTATCTTGTGTTCAACAACAAAATATTAAATACTTTGTTTAACACTGTAAACAAATGGGTTTTTAACCTTTAAACTTTTAAATGTTTCTAAGAATTAATTTTTAAAAGTTATGATATGTAAGATTAAAGTTCAATCTGAAAGGACTTGTAGGGTCCTAATTTATACATTAATTCATTTAAAAATGAATGAATTGAGCAGTAGTGATGCCTCCCATTTGATTACTAAATAAAAAAATAATACGAGACCCTCAAGAGTAAATATATTTTATTTACTCCCAAAATTACCATTCTAGAGCCCTATTGAAATTTTCTGTTAAAGAAAAAAATCTTATCATCATTTGAACACAGACTAGACAAAGCAAATCCATTCTGCTAGCTAGGTCTCTTTTCGACAATAGAGGCTCAGTTAAAGACATCTACAAATTATATTTGCATGATTAAAGAATCAACACACAGCATGTTTTCCTCATTTTTTCATGTTTTGCATTATTTTCAAATTTCAATAATGTTATTCACCAGCACTGAAATGTAATTGAAAGCAACTTACTGGTTCTCAGCATCCTCTGGTGGACCCAACAACAAAGTCTCTTGGGGCACATTTTCATCCAGAACAATTTCTGGATCTGCAAAATTCAATATTTTTGTTGATTTATCTTGAACTTGCAAACACTCACCAACATCAGAAAGATTATTGGGCTTATGACAGTTATGTTCAGGCCTGTCTGTTATAAAGACATCCTCATCTTTCCCTGATTCATCACTTTCATGGTCAGGAGCATAGTTCAATACATTTGGCTTAATTAATGCCACTGGTTGCACATTCTCTGCACTAAATGTTATTGGATCTTTTGTCAAAGCAATTGGCTGAGCATCGGTGAACACAAGAGTATGGGTTTTATCTGAATCCACATTGTTTGGATCAGATGAATATGTTAATTGTTGAGTCTTGTTGGCCAAGGAACTATCTTGTTGATCAGGAGAATAAGTAAATGTTTTTGAAACTACTATAGGTTGAGGTTCACTTGCATAAGTTATTGCACTAGTTTTCGCCACAACTGGACCTTGAGGATCTGCTGAATATGCAAGAGTGTATGTTTTGGCTCCATCAATAGGTGGCTGTTCGACAGTGTAAGCCAAAGTAGGGGTCTTTGTGTCAGTTGGTACAGTGGCAGGAAAGCTTATAGCATGAGTTTTGTTGGCTTCCACAGCATATGGTTGACTGCCAAGTTTAGTAAGAGAACCATCTTGAGGCTCAACTGTATAAGTAATTGTATGAGCCTTCGCTATGGTTGCCTGCTGAGAATCAGGCAAATCTTTATTGTACTTCAGTTCTACCATAAGAAGAATGTCTTGACATTCTTCTCTTTGTTGATTGTTGAGGTCAGTGTCAACCTAACAGAATAAAGAAATTATTTACAATGGAAGGAAAAGGAAATTAAACATAATGAAATTCATTCTAACATAGTTACACTATCTATAAAGAATGAATTGAATTAAAATTGTTTAAAGATCTTGATTAATTCATTTGCTGCTGCATATAACCTTTTGATCTCATTTTAATATTGGGTTCACCAGATTTCTTCACAAATATTTATCAAATTATATTAATTAATTTATTCTGGGCAAAATTTAACCTGATTTCTTACTGAAATGAATTGTGACATTTTTTTCTAATACTCTATACACATTTAAAGAAGTGCATTAATTGGCCCAGTAAACAGTAATAAGTAGAAAAATAAGAATTATGGTATAATACAAGCTCCTATATTCTCTTCACTCAAATCCGCCTCCTAGGAGTTCAAAACTGTTCAATATAATATTGTAACCATACAATTACTAATTAATACTGTTACCATAGAATAACCATGCAGTTACAATGATTACATTAGTAACCATACCTTGCTTAAAACAATCACACCACCTTCATGTGACACAGTGAGTGTGTTATTGGGAGTTATTTCTGCCTGCTTTGAAGTCTGCTGCATCAATGGAACAACTCCTAGAGTTTGTTCACCCATCTGAGTTCCTTTTGCCTCTTGTTGTTGCTGCTGCTGCTGCTGTTGTTGCTGTTGTTGCTGCTGCTGCTGCTGTTGTTGTTGTTGTTGTTGTTGTTGTTGTTGCTGCTGCTGTTGCTGCTGTTGTTGTTGTTGTTGTTGTTGATGATGCTGCTGTTGTTGATGCTGCTGCTGCTGTTGTTGTTGTTGTTGTTGTTGTTGTTGTTGCTGCTGCTGCTGAAAGAATCAGAAAATTGACACCTTGCACAAATATATACTTTCTAGAGAAAAGCACATTTAATAACAAATTTAAAAAAATGATTTATTTTGTATAATAAGAAGTGAACGATTTTACCATGTATAATTTTATTAATCAACACTATGCTTAGATTTCAGGGCATTTCATGAGACAGAATATATTATTACTCACATAACTGAGATTATTTAGAGTGTGGTATAAATCTATCAACAAAATATTTATGACAAATACCTCAATGGTATTCTGTCCTGCATCAACTGTCTTCAGCCCAGGATATCTAGATTGCAAGACAGAATCAAACTTGAATTCCGAAGCAAGACACATGTCTATCAACTCTGCAGAAACTTCCAATTTTGACACACAATTAAAGCATACTTGCTTTGGTTTGAAATCTTCCTCTCGTACCTACAAAGGTAAAAGATAAGTAATGACTTTTTATCATAATTATAATTATCAACAAAATGTGATAGGATGAACTGAAGGTAGATTAAAAACCAATTCATATTTTCAACCTACAACACGCTTTACTACAAGCATTTACCGTCACTTACGGTAATGGGAAGGCATTTCTTTATTTTCAAGTCAAGTCTGTCTTTTTCTCCATCTTTTCCAAATATCGGAATCACAACATCACTTATATTAGCACACAAACGGCATACATTGAGGGAAAAATTTGGGCTTGTGTCACTCCACATGATTATGGGGGAATAGACCTAAATCTATTTATTGTGAAGATAAACATACTTTTTCGGAAAAGTAACGAAATTAATACATTATCACACTTGAGGGGACACGACTTGTCACAACTCTTCTGTCAAAACATACTTCGTACAGACTTTTCTCATAGTTTACATTATGCGTACTTTACTCTCTGGTACAATTGATCGGCACTGGAAGCAAAGTAAAAAGATGTTAAGAGAACCGGAGAACGATTGTTCTGACGTAGAGTAACCTACAGGAAGTTGTTTTTGGCGGTCTTTATGATTAGAGAACATTAGTTACGCAAGGTTCTGAAGTTTCTGTGTGGAGTAGTTTTAACTACTTGGTACATGCGGTTGATACATACTCCCATGGTGGAAATAACAAATGTTGTTTCCCCCCATGCACAGTACTGATTTTGGAGAGTTGCCTGGACAGTGGCAACCTCAGGGGCTTTGTTCCAACCTCCTTGAGAAGATAATGCACCCCTCAGAAAATTATTTCACATGTGACCTTTGTAAACAAATTAACGTGTTCGTATGATTCCGAAATGTCGTTGGGTCATCAATAGGGATAACCACAAAGGAAATTTATTGCTCACTGAATAGTACTTAATTGCCAATACATTACATTATTGTTATTACTTATGCTACCGTATCCACAGTAATTTAATGAAAGCGACACTTTGCCATTCTGACGAGATAATAATACTATATGGTATAGGTATGTCTGAGGAGGTACGTGAACTGTTGATGGCTCGGATCAGCTAGTAGTCACCCTCTTCCACTTTCACATTGACAACTTTGATAACAACTCGGAGGACCGCCGCGTTTAATGCGACGTGGAAGCGTTTCCTGTAAACGTCTTTAAATACTGAGGGAGTCACTATTACCTTGGGAGAATTCAGAAGGCATGTAGTAATTAAAGAGAAAAGATATAATTAAGAAAAAAGTATACAATTACAATAATAATTACACTAATGTCAGAAAAACGGAATGAATTTAGTAGCCGTGGGCATCTACAGTTGAAAACTGCGTTGATTGCAGTTGACATTGAGGCATTTTAATAGCCGTAGGCATTCACAGTCGAGAATTGTGTTGGTTGCGGTGAACATTGAAACATCAGAATGAATTGGCAATTCCAGTTGAAAACGGTGTTGATTGCACAATACAAATAATATGAGTTCAAGTATGCAATATGGCTTGATACAGTAATGCTGAAATAGAAACATGAACAGAATCACATGCTGTTGCAGCGTAGACTTGTAGAGTGCACACGCGCAGAGTATGTGCCATAAAGACTTGCGGAATGTACACGCACAAGCCACATGTGATGATCGCCCCGGAGAAGAATGTGGCTACATTCTTGCATGGCATACACTGTAGTAACCAGCAGCTTGGCTTTACCATGCTTGATTACTGGTAATTGCAAAAGTTACATTGAATGCCGCGGAGGCAGACATTGTGGCACAATTCGTATGTGCGTTGTTAGCACGTGTGTAAGATTATGTTACGTGTGAGTTATTAACTGTTCATGGCGGGGGGCACATTCAGTGTTTATGTTGGTATGAACTCAACACATGATAAATTAGAGTACATTGTGCAATGTATATGCAACACGTGGTTCACTAAGCGCATTAACACAATTGAGTTGTAATGCACGTTCAGTTTATGTTGAAATGATAACTTGAATAAAAGCATATATTAATTGAGAATGTTTGATTGTGAAGCAACGTGTAGCTCACTGCTTCATGAAGGAACAATTGGATACGTAGTTCTTAGAACTTACATGCACATGGTGACATTAGTTCAGCTATACATTATACATACAGTTACACAATATAAAAACACAGTATTGAGAACATCTCACTTCTACATGGCAGCTGGAAGATGATGTGTCCATGAGTTATGCACAATGCATGTATACTCATGACGCCATGAGACTAATTAAGAAAATGTATGTACTGAGTAGCGTGGGGACGCATTCAGAGCTTGGCGATGTGGACGACACGATACTAACGTATTTTTAACGTTCACAGTGGTTTGAGGGGAGACGCTGGGCCGGGCGTCCGTGCGTCCGGCTAGGGAGAGCTCGAAGGCGGCAGCCTAGTTCTCATGCTAGAAATACCTAAGGCAGTACTTGTAGTGAGAGGCAAGCAAATTAATTGCAAGAGGCACGGTCAGGAAGTGGCGACACCTGTGGTCGGTGAAAGAGCTAGTTGAACATATATGAGGTACCCGACCCGTCAGATTCTCTAGAGTGTGCAAATGAGTTATGAAATGAAATAGCTGAGTAATGCAGCGAGTTCTAACACTATTCTATACATGATTTTACAGATCTGAAAGTACAATTTATAATGCTGGTAAGCGAAAGGTCATTCTATAATTACACAGCACGACAATGAAATTTGCCGCAGAACAAAAATATGTGATTTTTGTGTAGTTCAGTGTACTGATGACAGAGGAGAAAACCATTGTTCGCTATCACCTAAACTCTCTTCTGGAAACGCCATTTTATCTACGCTTAGTGGTTTGCTATTTATGTTGCCGCCGCGCTTATCACAATCTTTTATTTTAAGAATATTATAGCCTAATGGTGGGAGTTGAGAGTGGAGGGGAATACAGTTACTTGGGGTAGGTATTACTCGGGCAAATTTCTTGAACGATGGATTAACGATTTCGGGTGGAGTGGGGGTATTAGTTACGAAGTCGGCCACTAGAGTATTTTAAGTAATGCCAACGTCTGTGAAAAAACTGAATCTTGTGACTTTCATTAGCTCCTACGACTGGACTTCACTCAGCCGATTTTCTTTCGATATTGACACTAAATAGAACAGGATTCTGCACTATGAAAGCAACTGGCTTTGACTAGCTTCTGTTTCGCGCCAAAGAAGTTTTTAATGCTTGGAAGGTTGTCACTCAGTGCCCGCTGCCGAGCTTTACTGTTTATTGCACAAGGGAGGGGGATCAAGGTCATCGTTCAAGAAATGTTGCGCGAGTAATATAGGAAAATTGCAATTACATTTGTCAATCGATATTGAGATCACACAGTATTCTTGAAGTGTCTACATCCGCTTACGTGGATATATTGTTTGTGCACGTTCATGTGTTTCTTATACTCAGCGATGTCTAGGAAGCGTGTTAATTCACTATATCTTTCTGTGCGTTATATTATGTGCGACGAATTTACCACTAAGTTTCAAATACGTCCCATTTCTTCGATCGTCGAAAAGGCATACGAGTATATTTTTAATCAAAGGTAGATGCGGGTAAGTGTTGGGCACCACAAAACAGTTGTTCACGTTGCTCCCGCTATATAAGAGGCGGTTGCATGGTACCACCCATCTATGCCATTTGCCATACCACAGTTGTGGAGGCGCAATGCGCTCAGTTCCGCATTCTTTTTCATTCAGTTTCTCACGTCCTTTCTCTGTCTGTCACGTCCGCACTTTAACTCAGTGTCATTCATTATAGAACCCCCCTCCAGAGAGTTCGGGGACACTTTCACTTAACATTGGGGAGAGAACTGGGACCGCTATGATGTCAATGACCTCTCTGAGACTGTCCTTCCCCTGACCTCTCCGGAGAATTCTTCATTTGAACCCTCCTGAGAGTTCTGGGACACTCCCTTCAAAATTAACATTGCGGAGAGAACTGGGACCGCCCTCTTGGGGACTTTCCCTTTCTTACGTCATCATTTAACATTGCTGAGTTCTGGGACCGCCCTCCGGAGAGTTCTGGGACGTTCCACTTCTTACGTCATACTACCTTTAACATTGCTGAGAGTTCTGGGACCGCTCTAACACCATTAAAATGCTTATTATGGGGGTCCCTGTTCTCTCAGAACTCTCCTACTTCGGCACATCACTGTAAAAATAGAAGACATCAAATCACAAATATTTTTTTAAGTTTGCGCTTTATTTGCTTCGTATTACAATAACATTCACTTTCAGGCTTTATGCTAACTACAATAACATTTTAATAGCTTCCATTCTTACTACAAGAAACAACGCATGAAGTAATGTGTATTTAAAGTTTCTCAATTCGGTCTAACATATTGTCATTCCGTTTTTAAATGACTGGTTCTTGATCGTGGAACACAGAGTAAGAGGATTTATATTACGCGCGGCCCGCGCCCACCCGGCCGTAAGCAGCACCAGACGGAATACTAGAATACCCTGTTTCTTCGGAGGGCGCCGCTTTGACTGTTTTGACTGGTGAAATTTCTTGTAGAACGGTCCACCTGTAAAATATTTCCTGACCATCTTTTCTCATATCGACTTTCCATAGCATGATTATCTTGGTAAAATCGCACACCATGTTCGTCACTCCCATCTTCAAAATTAGGTAGAAAGAAATACAAATGGTTATAAAGGAAATGTAATTTCAGAGATATGTTGCCCCCCATAGACTTGTAACAGTCCAGCACATGTTCCGTCAATTACATGTGATTCTCAGACATTACGTTTCCAAAGAAATTGTTACATACATTATTCAATGCAAGCAAAGGTGTCTTCTCAGTATCTACTTGCCGAACATACTAAAGGCATTGTGCATATTATTATTCTAACCACTAATATAATTTAAATACAGATAAACGAAAAGAGAATATATAAGATTTGATACAAACAACACGCCACCATCATGCACCTCTCATGTTTTTACTGCAAAAAGAAAATGTCGGCAACGAGTGTCGACCAAGAGCGCTGAAACCATAGGGATATCCACTATGTATTATATTCTCGCTTGTTGGTCAAAACGCAGTTCATAATTACGATACTAGACAAAAAAGAAATCTACTGCCCCTTATACTGACACTACACTTTTCCAAAAATGTGTCTTAGAAGAAGCTATGCTTATATATAAATAAGACATTTGAAAGCTGACAAATCGAGTTAATTTTAAAAAATATTTCAATTTCTTTGTTTTTAATTGTCTCATAATTATAAACCGTAATAGACATTAGGAATTTAATTGTACTATATACGCAAACTCTCGAAAGTATATAAAAAAACCTAGTTTATTTATTTACGTCAAAACAGTTAAAACTGTGTGTGACGTGCTATTGGATAAGTTAATTTAATAAGTTACATTTAGTCCAGAAGCAAACAAGGGCCATCTCAGCATTTGCTACGGATCAGGGAAACTGGTCAAAAACCTGATCGAGATGGGGTCATTGACCAGAAGCTGAAGTACAATACTTGTTACAGGTTCTTTACAATTATACATCCAAATGGTATATCATAATACATAATGTCATTGTAAAATTAATAATAACTTTCCCTTTGAATGCTCGGTATAGTCTCTAATTGTATAGAACAGTTGTACAGCAGAAAAGATTTTCCTTGGGACTTAAATTTTTGAATCGATTCTAATATGTAAAATGAATGTAGCATTCGTTTTGGTTTGTAAATAAATCTTTGTTACTTTTTTGCATATGTAGTACAAAGGAAGTTATGTAATGCTTCAACGAAAATGGCAATTTTTTGGACAGAAAAATTCATATTATAAGTCCAGATACCAAAAACGTTGATAAATCGTTTCCCTGTGTAGCCAAAACAACATTCTGTGGGTTCTTGATACCCCTAACATTTTTTTTTTCGGCCAGGGCCAAATGTACGCTTCCGTGGGCCTTAGAGCGGTCTTGGTGTGGGGGCTAATTTATAATTAGACGTGAATATTTTTGAAAAAAGAAATAGGCTATCCAATTTTTAAATAAAAAAATCTGCGATCATCTCTGAACAAAATTATGTATCGTTTTTGTATGCAACATTTCAGAATGTTTATTTACAAGCAATTTTTAAAATTTTGTATCAAGCGGCCACAGCCCTTTTAAATGACAAATTGTGTCATTTGTCAGTATTATTAAACAAAAATTTGTTATGTCCTCCTGCCCCATACTCACAATCTTTTGCTTCCTGAAAAACTCGGCCACCAAGCCCTGCTTCAAAGTATCGTACAATTCCAGAGTGAGATATTCGATTCTATGCTCTGCTCCCTTAACATATTGGAGCATCTTTGCTTGCCAGCAACAATGTTCTCTTTTGAGCCTCTTCGATTGTACTGTAGCATAGTATGTGTTGTTCCGAAACGGTTAAGGTATTCTACACAATCTTTTTCTTCTGTGTTGAATCACGCAAACAGTGGCAGTGGGCAAGCGGCTTGCAAACACCCCAGATTGTTGCAACCATTGCAATATTTCTCTGTTCTGCTTCCAACA
Source organism: Gryllus bimaculatus (assembly GCA_017312745.1). NCBI lineage: Eukaryota > Metazoa > Arthropoda > Insecta > Orthoptera > Gryllidae > Gryllus > Gryllus bimaculatus. The sequence goes on from BOPP01000140.1 coordinate 2,801,618, forward strand.
CTGCCAAAACGTGTGCAAACTGTTCAGCATTCATTTGCTTTGCACTGTCTCTTTGTCACTGATTTTTCTTGAAACATTTTTCCTTGCCACTGAAAATGAAGGTACAACTGCTTTGCTCATTAATCCTGTTAGTGTAGTGAATGATTTTTATGACCGGAGGTAAATGTTCCTTGCTACTGGATGGAGAGATTGGCACAAACAAGTTGCCCTGCAAGGGTATACCCCTCCAGGAACCTTCTCCAGTAGGCCACCAGCTGGGACACGCTCCAAGCCCCCAACTGGTCTCCATACAAGTGTAGTAGTGTAATGCACGTAAGTGTGTAATGGGAGAGGGTAAGGCAAGAGAAAGAATAAAAGAACATGCATAATCCTTAGCCCTTTTGCCTGGTATTAATCTGGAAAAACTGATTAGGGCAGCTAGTTGCTAGAATTCTCCAACGAGCAGCTATCTAGCTAGTGTTGAATATCTGCTACCTTCAGGACTCAAACTCTAGGATCTCTTTGTCAGAGTTGCTGCAGTGCCAACAGCAATTGCTGGTAGTGAGCTAACTCAGCCAGTTTTTTCAAGTTTAGAAAAGCATTCCTAATCACATTTGATCAGGTCTTGAAAGTAAAGAGACATACTGTTAAAAATAAAGGATTTTATGTAATTTACAAAAAAGGGATCTCACAGGAATGTAGGTAGAATACTCTACCACTTACATTTTTAAGATGTAAAACACAATTGCAACAAAAAATATTCTCATTTTATTTTATTAAGTTTGAGTGTATTATTTACAGTTTGTGTATTGAGGAAGATAGTATAATAAAATATTTTACACAACATTCCACAGCAGGAAAAATCATATTTATTGTACAGATGTTTTATATTCCAAATAAAGAATTGGAAAGAAGAAAAAATACTACAAATTCTCATGCCTGTTATTGCCAATTATAATTTCTTCCTTGATAGTGCACAGTAAAAAGTTTCAAGTGATTTTTATTTCATTCTTAATTATTATAATTTTTCATCAATGTTACCTAACATTAAACATGTAACACAAGTACTGGTAAAAATTATTCTTATAAAAAACTGGAAAAGAATATTCCTGAGCTTCATTATAGGTTTTCGAAACTGCTGTTCCATCTTGCTGCATATTTTACGACTCCAATTTCATTTACACTCATTGCATGAAGAGAAGATGCAAATAATGTCTCATCAAAAGGAAAGAATTGAAAATATATAAAACTGAGTTTTAAAATGTTGAAAACTATAGTTTTAAATCATGAACTCAAAAAATGAACCGATTTAAATTAAAAGTCGAAGATTTTTCCAATACGTGATATTAAAATTAAAAGTAGTAAATTTAGCATTCTGACACACATTTTTGTTTCTCCAATGCATTAATCCACTTCCTAAAAACAGACTAAGAAGACAAAGCATTTCTCTTAACAGTCTCAGCTACATTCGTGGATACTAGCAAGTTGAAAAATAGGTTTTGTTGGTGAAATACACGAGCAAGTAGTTTCAATAACTCAATTTGATTTTTGCCACATCATTGAAATCTAAGTTCAAGAACTAGCAAACAACAGTTCTTCGAACATCAAAGGACAAAAATCTTTTGATCTTTTTTGAAGTCTTCAATAATAACTTGCTTAAATTTGTTACTTTTCCTAACAAATGGAATGTTGTACATATGTCAAAGGATTATTCATTTTCATACTAATTCTTACACCACACATTACAAACTAAATTGCAACTCAAGTGAAAATACTTCATTGAAGACAATGGTCATTGGCAATACACAAAATATTTTGTTTGTCATATCAGTTCAAATAATTGTAGTTATTTTTGAATGAACTACAATACAAGTCAACCAAAGAATTACACAACTTTGTATCTCGCCTTGTTCATCAGGTGATGAGCAGAACTCTGCAACTTGAGCAACTCTTCCTTAATTAGTCGAGTAATTTCAATCTTGGCCTTTGATACAGCAAGTTCATTGGTGCTCTCAATCGCGAGGTACAATTTCCGCTCCCCTTCAGGCACTTGCTTGCCAGTAGGATAGAATGTACCACGCACAGTAATGCCAGCTTCAGAGTATTCACTGATCTGAGCAAGTGCCTCCTAGAACACAAAATAGACATTGCATTTTGCAGATTTAGTTAACCCTGTTGAAAATTCTGAAATTTATATCTACTATACGTCCGTTGCCATTGACCCAGAACTGCTTGCGAAATGGGGTATAATTTTTGGCAGATCCTATGCAGATACAGAAAAACTTGATTGATACATTTTGCACTCGCAGATTTTTCAGGTTTGTGTGTTCTGGTTTATTAGACCCAGCTAAATTTCTATTAATCCCATGTTAAATTATTTCATTACAAAACGTGCATTGGTGATCGGCAGAAAGGTTTTAGAAGACTTTAATACCAGATAATCATTAAGTAGGCAGCTATGGGTTCAGGCAAACGATAAGGAGAACGAGGTCCAACGAAGTGGGGTTATAGGCTGTGGTAGCCAATGTGTTAACCCTTTGACTGCCATGAGCTTGCCTGAACATTTGGTGAGAACCGTGCTCCATGTGCTATGAAAGTGTTTATGAATCCAGGACTGGCAGTGTCCCTGTGCTATGGACATTCTCGCTAATATTTGGTTTCTTTCAGCAGGACAGCGAGTTATGCCTCTGTTATGACATCTGGGTTCACTTTAAGAAGACTTAAGATTTCCTTTCATTGCAAATAGAAGGAGCTAGAGTGATTTTTCCTGTCTGGACAGTTTTGGTTACTGACAGTACCATTCAATACCACACAGTGTGTGCAATGTGCTCAACACAGCAGGCCACACACCCAGCAGACAAGTAAGCATAGAGGACAGGCCACCAGTAATCAATAATAAACAGCCAAAGTGTTAAGGTATTCTTTAAGTCAATTTAAACAGTATCCCAATTTACATTCAAGGGCATTTTAAAATTCCTCTCCCACCTTCCTGGATCCATATGGCCATTGGACACAACTCAAATGCATAATTCTAAATGTATGAAATGGAAATGCTTCATGGAAAGATTTCAGGCAAACTACACAGCCTCGAAGTCACTAGGTCATTTGAATAACAAAGTATGTATTAAGTTTTACATACAAAACCAGATTGTACGGGAAATTTCTTTTTACATTCAACGCAGAAATAAAAATCACCAACATTCTTGATACGTTAACAATCAGCTCTATTTACATTTTTTACTTGAATGTTGAAGGTAGATGGAAAAAGGGCCTTGTTTATTCACTTTGATTTTTTAAATGCTTTCCTATACTAGCTTGTGAAAGACGTAAGAGCTCACCTTGGAAGTGACCCGCCAGCGAGCCTGTTGAGGAAAGTCATTGATCTCCAGTTCCTCCTCATACTTCCTGAAGGTCTCCACAGGCTCCTCTTCGGCACGCTCATCCTCCTCCTTGGGCTGGTAGTTCAACTTTGTATTCAGCTTTGCTGCAAGCTGCTCTGCTACGGTCTTTGCCTGCAAAAAAAAAAAACAAGATTGAAATAATTAGTTGTTCAAACTTCAAGCATGAACAAGTGATATTTTAAGCACCTAAAACAGATAACAAAACAATTAACAGTGGCAGTATTTTGGAAAAAACAAGAGAGAAATACACACACACACACATCTGAATTGTCTTCAAATTATAATCACTTCTTGGAAAAATTCGTTTGAGAAGTATGAAACACAGAGTGTCACTCATGATGGTTACTGTCAAGTTGAAGCACTTACAGTGATAAGTGGCTGAGAGCCTGCGCCCTTCAAGATGGCCTCAGCTGCCTGCTGAGTTGCACCCTTTGCCTCCACCCCCAGATTCTTGGCCATGTTGATGCGTGAGGCAAGCCGCCTGGCCAGTTCAAGCTTATCTGTAGAAGGACCCAGTCCAGGTGGCAACACTGTAACACATGTCAAGGTAGAGTCAATGCACTTTCTATTCAGTTATTTAACATGTTTCTTAAAGCCTTATTCGTCATCTTCAGTTGAACAACTTCCTCATAAGTGTTCTCACATTTTAAGTGGCAGAGTCCGAAAATAGTTCTCTCACCAGAGGAAAAAGAAAAGAAACAGGGCATCACAAAACAAATATAAATAAACAAAAACACATTGTGTAGGGACATTAAGTTACGAAGGTGTGGAACCCCAATCCACCACCATGAATCCAATTTCATGAAATCGTTTGCTTTTTGAAGAACATATGAGCAAATAACAGTAGAACAGAGAAACTACTTCAGAAAAATTTTGATATTACTCTAATATTCCAACAAATGTGTCAAAACATTACCACAGTACTAGCACAAGCTTTTGTTATTCAAATGGAAACTTATCAAACCAACATCTAAAAGAAATTGCATAATTAAAAATAAACTACTTGAGAAAGGAAAGTGGGTAATACAATTCCAATACATGATATGCAGCAGATCTCTGCTATTAGTACAAACTCCTAAGGTCCAGGAAAAAACTCAGGCATACCCCTCTTGGATTCCTATCCCCCATGATCCTTTTTGTTTGAAAATATTTCCAAGATACCAAACTTTTTCAAATTCTGATGATGCTTCTTATTTCAATACTGCAAATTACAATTGCACACAATCTGTATGAAAAGAAGTGTTTTAAATGAACAACTTCAAAACACCCTTTTCTTCTCAGGTACACTACATCTTACACACTTAATTTTTGGTCTACAAACAAAAAAGAAGTGTAAGCTTCATTCACTCTGAGCTCATTTGTTCACTGCAGATCTAGATCAGATTTCCTTTATAACTCAAATTTATTGCACACACTCATGGCTTTTCCTCTTTAATGAAGCAAATTCCAAGCCGAAACAACCTTGTTCTTCTGCAACTAGCAAGCACCAATTCCCCCCATTGCTCAAGCCAGTTTACCAATTAAAGCAATTATACCTCCACCTGAGGCTCCAGGACCAATGTTGCCGATGGGTGCCTTAATTTCTTTCACAATCCTCTTGGGAGCCAGCATGTTCTCGATCTGCTGGTCAATATCGTGCTCCAGGTCCTCGTCGTCTGAATCCTGAAGGCCTAAAAAAATCACATCAACACTTCAGTTGACCTTTAAGTATCAATGGGTGAGTACATTCATTGACAGAACAAGCAACGAAGAAATAATGTATTGAGTAATAAGGGATGGCTTCAAATAAGTAGTCTCTAATAGTTCGTATTTAACATTCTCCTCCTTAAAGGCAGAATGTATACTCTGTAAGTGATCAGAAATGTGAGTCGTCGTTGGCTTCAAATGATTTATATGTGTCTGGGTACGAAGGTCGTTCCAAATTACTAGTACTGCAAAGGGGACAAAATGTAGTTCATGATATAACAATTAGTGTCAAAAATAAAATATTGCTAAATGATGAGCAAACCTGAATAAGCAATCATTTGAAAACAAAATATATTGAAGGAAAAAGTATAATAAAATAATCATCTGAGTCAACCCTACTGAATTTTACTTCAGCAATTTACACAATTTCCAATAGTTGGTCATTGGTCACTTCCAATCACCAACCAATTACTAGTCATACATATTTGTAGTAAAGTTTGAATAAAAATAGGTAAATTATTTAGAAAAAGAATTTAGCAGTACTGTTGTTTGACCATAAAGGTAATGCCACAAAGGGACACGAGTTAAACCAGCTAAAAAGAGGTCAAATGAGATTTAGTAACACATAACGGACAGTGGACACCTCTTTTAGTAACGAACAGGCACCCATTTGACTCCTTATTTCACAAAGATGACTTGAATTAAAACAAGAGACTTGCAGAATACTTATTTTAACTCTGGAGCCACCACAGATACATCCTGAATGCACAAAATACAATAATATTTTATCTTATTATGAGAATGACAATGGTTACATATGTACCTAAAGCAGCTTTCTGGAACTTCTTTTTCTCGTTGGCTATCTGGGCTTCTGCTTCATCAAATTTGAAGCCTTTCCCGCTGAAACCCCCTCCAGTGTGAACCTTCTTGCCCTCCTGAAATAGAGTTAAACATCTCTTATTCTTTACTGCTTAACCTACAATTACATACATATATCCTATTACAGATAAATCACAGAAAGCAACTTCATGATAAAAATATCTATTATGCAATGGGTTCTACATGGAACTGTGGTTTGAGTAGTTGAATAATCAGATTTTGTTCATTTTGGGCAATAGCTTTGACTATAAGTTGAAGTATTTTAATCTTTCACCAATGGTTCATGTTTAAGTTCATGAGAAACCCTTACTGAATATTATTTGAAATAATTCTATATGGCTAAATTCAATTTGGGGGAATTGATACCTTGTGGATAACTTTGGAAGAGTCAATGAATGTTAGCTATGACATTACAGAACTATTTATTTAAAGACAATTTATTCTTCATTTTCATGTAGCAAGAAAATAGAAGTATAAATTGTCTGTAAATAATTGGCTCAAAAGGTTAATTATTAAACAAAGACATAATCCAATTTGGAATGACACGACAGAATGTGAAAATATGGCATATGAGCAACTTATATTCATTACCAGTGTGTCTTGTAGTTATCTGTATCACTCAAGCATTGTTTTGAAATTCTTTGCTTTTATTTACAGACAACTACTTTGCGGGTAGCCTGTAATGGAGAGTACTTCAAATTGTGATACTAAAAACATAAGTATGTTGATTTTGAAAATATGATTCTCAAAATTTTTGTAGTGATCCACCCTTTTCTCCCATACTTTTCTCGAAGTATGGGAGAAACAAGCATTACAACAGAAAGACTATTAAGGAAGTACAATGTTACTCCTCTATTACACAATTTGTGTTAATATCATGCCTTTGTCAATCCTAAAAACGTGGAAATTTCATTAGACAATATGAAGGAGATGTTCATCATAACTTTTGGAAAAACTCTATCATCTCTAGAAGCTCCTGTTGATCTTGGATTTAGTAGCAGCTTTTCATTGATCTCAAGAGTTCCAGGTTTAAAAATGAATTAATGTTTAATGAATTAATGTTTAAAAATGAATGAATTAAAACAATCAACATAATACAGATATTGCATTCTTATCCTCATATCCACAAGACACAATATTCTCAATAAACACTAATTACTACACTGAATTTGACATTAATATGACATAATGATCATGATGATGACATAATGAGTATTTTATGCTAATCACATTCAATAAAGTACAAAAGCAATGATACCAACTTAGATTGAAAAATTTGAAAACAATACTCACAGCAGCTTGTTTAGCCTTGTACCTATCCCACAGTATTCTTAAAGGCTCAGGCACAGGAACTACAGCAAGTTCAAAAGCTCGCACTATATCCCCTGCATATCGCTCTTGTTCTGGTGTGAGAAAGGTGTAAGCATAACCTTTGTTTCCAGCTCTGCGACACAGAACAGTATTTTTTACAATAAAAATTTTTGAAAATACTCTCTCATATTCTTTTAACTTCATTCACAAACTCATGTTACCCAGCTATTTTGAATTGAATTTAATTGAATTCTTTATTTTACGTGGCGAGATTCGGGCCGTCAGGCCCACTCTTCCGTCTGCCTACACGAATTTTGCTACGCTCCTTTCAACCTCTAGCGAAGAAAGGAGGCATTTCTTGGGCGCCGAACCAGGCGATTTGAATTTAGCTCAGAGGTGTCATTTAGGCTTGAAGATCTTTTACATGCAAGTAAATCTACTAATACAGTATTTACCCCAATATCGGTACACATTTGTTTAATTATGAAAAAGAACTCCACAGAAAATTTCTTGACAACAATGTCAACAATAACTTTTCAATGACAGCCACTTTTTACTACTGTCTAGGTTAAAGAAGTTTGGCCATTGTTGGACAAAGACGGCGCTGAGTCAATGTCCATGGCAAATCATGTCAATGACAACAAGTTCATATAGTTTAGAGAAAACCATCAACAATTCCCACATAAGTTACTTCAATACACAATACTTATTTATGTGAAGTCCAAATTTAAATTAGAATGTTTTATGTTTTCACTACAGGTTCTGAGTTCTATTTAAAGTTCACTATTCATATATTTTCTCATGTAGTAGCATTGGTACTTGTCTCATATTTTGAAATTTTTAAAAATGGCAAGATTTTGATATTTTTTTTTGTTGAAAATTTACTCTAATTAGTCAACCTTCAGAAAGTTATAAAATTAAAATTTTCACAATCTTACTATTACTGTAACTTACAATGTAATAGATAATCTCCACATCAGGGAGCTTTTACATGGTGAAGCTTTACAACAATTGACCACATTATCGATCTTCTGGGCACATGCATAGTTCATGTTTCGGACCACTTTTCTACATCTATGCAGACACAAAATATCAAGAGAGCAGTTTCATACAGTAAGCTCTACCATGTAAAATCTCCCTATTATTTCTGATGATAAACATTAATGCCAAACACACCCAACAATATTTTAACATGCTTATGTAAACAAGGAGCAAGTTTGCTTAGTTGGGCAAATCTACATTACAAGTTTTGAACATGTGCAATTATTACAAACAACTATGCAGTCCCTGGCCTTGTGAAAGGAAATAGATTTTGTTACATACCCAGGTACTTGGGAAAAATCCCCAAACAATGAAATGCTTCTCATATTGACTAAAAAATACAAAAAATTGATAGTATTCCTCTGCTTCTCATACTCAGTGCATCGCTACTTATAACACAACTAATGTCAAGCTATGCAAGGCTCCATGGAAGAGGTTGCCTGCAATTTCATGTTTGCCAATACTGTGTTATTGCAGTATACATAAAGAAGTTTTGTTAAAATATTTAATTTATTACTGTGTTAAAGAGATTATTTTATTTGTTGTTCCGAGTAGTGTGCATGTTACATTTTGTGAGGTTTTGTTTAGAGCCTTTTTACTGCTGCAAGCAACTACTCTTTTATTATTATAGACAATACCAACCTGCCTGTCCTCCCACAACGATGCACATAGTCCTCATAATGGTTAGGACAGTCGTAATTCACCACTAGAATCAACTGCTTCACATCAAGTCCTCTTGCTGCAACAGACGTGGCCACCAACAGTTTCACTTTGCCCGACTTAAAGTCCACAATGGTGCTATCACGATCAAACTGGTCTATTCCACCGTGCAAGGACATGCAGGGATAAGATGCTTTCATAAGGTCTTTGAGGAGGCTGTCTGCGTTCTCCTGCTTGTCCACAAACACTATGACGCTGCCTTGACTCTGGAAATGGCCCAGGAGCTCTAGCAGTTTCAAAAACTTCTGCTCCTCCTCGATGATCACCACATGCTGCTCCACTTCTTTGCACACCACACTGCGGCCCCCAATCTGCATCAACACACATTTACTTGCTTCAATAACAGAGAATCATTAAAGAGGGCCAGTCATTTTGGACATAAAAACATCAATTCTTTTCTGTATAAATTCTCGGCTATCCGGGAGACGCTGCTTTGTTGGCTGGGGTGCCGACGTTTCGCCTGACATGTCGCAGGCTTCCTCAGGGCAGTGAGGAAGCCTGCCCCGAGGAACTCACTGCCCTGAGGAAGCCTGCGACATGCCAGGCGAAACGTCAGCACCCCAGCCAACAACGCGGCGTCTCCCGGATAACCGAGAATTCATGGATTCGAGCCGCGGAAGCTTACGTATACATCTTTTCTGTATACCCTTGATTAGAACATACTTATTGAAATTAAATATACGTTTTGCTAGATTATCCAATCAATGATGTAAAGTTAAGAAATGACATTATATAAGATCTTCAAATTTCATGAAGACTGTAACGATTTGATACACTGAACTTTTTTTTTCTTTTCAAACTTCAGAATGAATTAATAATGAAATTGGCCATTTTACGTGCAAGAAACGCTTTGCCTCTTTTTTAGGCGCTTGTCTTGTTCAAGGAGGAATGGACAGGAAATGACAAAGATAATAACAGCAACAAAAACACACAAAAATAAATTTTTTGTGGTACCAGATACACCCCAAAAGTGTAGTTCTGTCAAAATCTTGAGAGCATTTGAAAGAAACTAATAAGGGTTTTAACTGACCTGTACTTCAATAGGTTTTGTTAAAATTCTTCTAGCTAGTGCTTCCATTTGCCTAGGAAATGTTGCACTGAACATGACTGTTTGACGGTCAGGTCTAATGTTTTCAATAATTCTCATAACCTGAAAAATATAAAATTATTTTTTAATTTTAAAGTATATAAATAAATCTGCCTGTAATATTACATAAACACATTTGATACCAACCTGTGGTTCAAAACCCATGTCAAACATTCTGTCAGCTTCGTCCAGAACAACGTACGTAACACGGCGTAAATTTGTCACACGACCTATTTATCAGAAATGAAATAGGCACATTTTAACAAAAAATTAAATTTACCAAAAAACATAACAAACAGTAACAATTCAGTAGCAATCTGTATTGCATCTGATTAACAGATCACAAAAAAAATGTTTATTTAATTCAGAAGAATATATTTGAAATTAAGATTAAGCTATTAACACATTTGATCCTCAGGGATACGTCACATAGGTTAACTCCTGTGTCCTGGGCAATATAACTATTATTTAAAATGTAAAACAAATCCTATAGTGATCAGTTTGAAATTGAGAAAATCTTCTAGTATTGTCTTTTTTCTTTAAGTCTGTATGTAGTTTATGATCATTTAGTTATAAACTACATACATACTATTATAAACTATTACATTATTTTATATTACGATTATAAACTACATACATTATGTGACATTTTTCAAAATTAATGGTTATTTTCTTTAGTCATTAATTTCAAGTTTTTTGTATTTATACAAAATGTTCCTAATAAAATAATAATAATAATAAAAAATAAAAATAAAACAACAACAACACTTTCCTCAATTATATATTCTAAATTCATTTAGAATTCCAACACTATCTATTCCACAAACACATTTCAAATATTATTCGTTATTAATTAATAAGTAAAACAAATAATTATACTACATTTAAAACATAATATATTGATTTAAGGAAAGAAGACCTTTAATAAATTAAAATTTATTTCCTTGACCATAAGTTATTACACAATTCTGTAACCTATTTAAAACAAACTCGCTTAGTCTAATGCTTACCACTGTTGGCAGCCAGAAGATCAATCATTCGACCTGGAGTGCACACTATTACTTCTGCACCACGTTTCAACTCTGCAATCTGTTCCGAGATGCCCGTTCCTCCATACACACACACCGCACGTAGACCAAGGCTCTTTGTGAACTTCTTGCATTCCTTCCCAATCTGCATACACAGTTCTCGGGTTGGGGTCATGATCAGTGCTATTACAAGACAGAAAATCTGCACATGTTAGATAACCTAACAACTCATATGAATTTGCCTGAAACCTACCAGTCTCCAACATTAAAAAAAAAAAGAAGATGTGTGTAAAAAAAAAAAAAATCTTCGGGCATGAGAGTTACCTTAAAAACAGCACAGCTATGGCATTAACATTTCAGCACATGCTGAAATAAACATTAACATTTTATGGTGAGATAAACATTGCATTATACTCATGCAAAACATAAATAAATTATTTATGTTTTCAACAGAACAAACAGCATAGTGTAAGAAAAAATATGTAAAAACAAGGGATATAATAAGAAAGATTTGAAGATCTCTTGCTAACAAAATCATGTGAAGTAATCAGTTCTCACTTATACTAAGATGAACATGCTGGCTGCCGTGAGAAGCATAACGTGATGCTCAATGAATTGATCAGAATGGCTCAATGAATTGAACAGTAAACAGTTGATTAAATTGAATTAATGCCTTATTTTATGTGGTGAGACTTGGGCCATCAGGCCCGCTCTTCCTTCCAACCACGCAAATTTCGCTACGCTCCTTTCACCAACTAGTGGAGAAAGGAGGCATTTCCTGGGCGAATGAATGGACGATTTGAATTTAGCTCAGATGCATCATTTAGGCTTTAAGATCTTTTACATGCAAGTAAATCTACTAACATGGAACAGCCGGCTTTATTTCCCTCCGAAAGAAGGCGTACGACGGATGTTTTCACCCTTAAAAATCCACGGCTTCGATCAGGTTTAAACCCACAACTAGGGGTATAACAGTCCGATATGCTAACCATTACACCATCGCAGCCACCGCGTATATTATCAGTCATGATGAGTTTCAATAGCCGTGAAGAGCAGGGTTTGCTTCTCAAATCAGTGTTACATTAAGGGAGCTTAAAATATAAGAGTGTGACAATTGAATATTTTTTTGGCTTGCAACTAGTAGAATCGAGTGTTGATTCTCATGTCTTGATATATTGTAAAGATCCCATCTCTATGCTACAGACAGATAAAAAGAGCTCGGCCAGAAGGTTAGTCATTTTCTTGTGTATTGTGGCAGTCAATGTGTTAAACAAATGTTTATGTGAAAATTATTTTTGAAGTTCTAATTGAAGAAAAAACTATTCGAGCTACAGAATAGCACAGACATTCTAGTTAGTTTTCTAATTACTTTGGTCTTGACGAGCTTTTTGGACTCGCCTTATATTCCTGTCTGCTGCCATCTATCACCCCCAAAGTACAATTTTTAAAAATTTTCTCAATTTTTTTCATACCTAATAGAAGAACTGAAATATTACTTTATAAATATAAAGAGTAAAGTTTCAAATATTTGGAGCTGCAAGAAAATGCTGTTTAAATGTTACTGTAAATTGGAAATTTGAAGCTCTTTTCATAGAAATCTTTTTGAGTGTTTGAAAAACTTTAATGAAAGTCATTTGAAGCACTTCCACTCTCAAATGCAGTAATGTATACAAATTGCTGGAAATGTGCATATTAAAGATGTGAGAAACATTTTAAAAAAATTACATTTATGTAACTTTTGGAAAAAGAAAATACAGGAAAATTATTTTTTGTCATCTTAAAAAGTGCAATCTGTATGAAAAGTTGTAAGAAAAATTTTGGAGCCATTTTTGACAAAATGGTGTTTGAGCGTATCTGAAAATGGGAATTTTAGCTCATTTTCACAGAAAACTTTTCAGTTTTCAAGAAACAAGACATCATTTGATGAACATGTACCTATAAATTTAATAATCTAATCTAATCTCTGCTAATGTAAATTTAATGATGTGCGAGACAGATAAAAAATTACACTTTTGGAATGTATGGTAATAGATTAGAGCAATATGGCATTTATGTCAAAAGTAGAGTGCACCAATGTAAAAATACGGATTTTTGTTTTGCTCATAATATACAATTTCAGTTATGTCTCCCCCCCCCCTTCAGACCCCTAAAAAAAGTATAAATGAAGTTTTACAGTAATTGTTAGGCAAGGCAGTCCGGTCTGTCCATTCTTTGTTATAACTGCAAGGAAGCACTTGAGATGCAGTAGAAGCCCCCTTTATGTTTTTATCTTCCAGCATTTCATTAACATTCATGTAAAATCATATGTTATCATTATTGGTCACTATACAATTCATTGAAACAACTAGCCCGTAGTGGATATAAGAACTTTAAAACTATTCACGCTTGAGAAGGGTTCGGATTCTGATGACATGTCATCTTTTGATTGGTGCATTCTAGACGTAGCCAATCTGTAAATCAATTTTCATCTGGATGTATAGATAATAAAAATGTATAGTTATTGTGTTATTTTTTGTTGTTTCTTGTCATTTTGCAATTGCTACGTCATTTTTCTGGACTTTCCCTTAATTTTTCTGTTTTTGTTTCTTTTTTGTTAGAGAATGCTTCAAGAATTTACAATGACTCCCTACAACAATGATTTTATAGTATCATCAGTTCAAGACAAAATTAACTATTGCAATGGATTGTTTCTCAAACTCTGAAAAATACATAATCTTCATAATTTCCTCAACCTTTCAAAACCACCAGTTGGATACTGAAGCTAAGGATTACATTTCCTCCTAAAATAAACATGTTAAACATAATTTTATATTAATAAATTTTATTTAAAACTGTAAAATAAGTAAACATTTTCAAATTTTGATTAAAACAAGTCATTTTCCCCTAGTTTTTTGGGTTATTTTTCTCTTATTTTTAAGTCATTTTATAGGTCATTTTAAAAGTATTTTTAGGTCATCAGAATCAGAGCCTTGCTTATGGCACTAAAATGAAATTAATTTTCCAATTGGCCAAAATTAATTTGAAACTGAAAATGAAGTAAAATAAAATAAACTTTAAAAAACTGACAAATGCAATATAATTAATTAACTAGAATTGGATACACCTAGTGTGATGTTTTGCAGGGTTAAAAGAATTGATACATCTTCAATAGACAAAATGATAAAAACTCTAAATAAAAGCCAGTTTTGTAGAAATGTGAAAAACTTTGGATATAACCCATTACAATTATCAAAACTAGTACCTACCAATGGGCCCATCCATGTCTTCAAGAGGAGGTTGGTCAAGGATGTGTCTCAGCATCGGCAACAGGAATGCAAGGGTTTTGCCACTGCCTGTCTTGGCAATACCAATCAGATCACGACCTGGAAACAAGAGAGAGATAGTTCAGCTTGTTTTCATTATAACAGAACAAAATAACACAACTCAACGGAATTATATTACTGGGTCACATCTCAAGAAGTTATAATGGAACGAGTCTCATGAAAAAAGTAAAAAACTAAATGAATGTGGATGGATGAAAGTAAGGATATGTAAATATATATATATATATATAGATATATATATATATATAATATATATATATATATATATATATATATATATATATATATATATATACTATATATATTTATATATATATATATAGAAAGGAATATAATATGTCATATCAAAATAAACTTTTTTATACAATATTTACAAACAAATAAAAGAGTTTTTGAGAAAATCTTGTTTTTGTATTTTGTTTTAATTTGTACATGTTGCACGCAATATTGTGCAAAAACTACTAAAATTTTCAAAAGAGAGTACATGACCTTAATGAAATATGGAGAACACATTTTATTTAAAGGAAAAATCTCTAACTTCAGTTTCCAAATTCTAGGAAGACACCAAAAAAAATTCATACATTTGAAATTTTTAAAAATTCAGAGTTAACAGTGAAAATCGGCCCTATGCCTCGTTTATAAGTGTGTATTACTCTATTCTGACAAGTAATGTAAAGAAGTATTTCCATCGAAATCTTGAAATCAATATTCCGCAGCATGACATAACTTTCCCTATACTACATATATTACTCCGTATATGGGAAAGTAAAATGTACTACAATGATGGAAAAAATGTGTTGAAACTCTCATTTCAAATTAAATTAGTAATTGATAGCAGCTCACCTGACATAATTGCGGGGATAGCTTGAGCTTGAATGGGTGTTGGTTTCTCATAATTCTGTTTTTTCAAGATGTCCAATTCTTTTTTGCTTACCCCACATTGAGCCCATGTTTTCACAGGCTTAGGGCAGCCTTTGCCTTTCACTCGAATTCCTTCTAGTTCCTAGAGAATAAATTAAATATATAAGTCATTTCTATGTACATAATAGTCTTATGTATGAAGTGAAAGAAATTGCAAAATAAATTTCTTTAAAAAAGACTGTAAATAAAACAAAAGAACATTATTTATTTATTTACTTATTTATTTATCAGAATATATGAACAATTTGTCTATTAATACACAAAATTTAGAAATGAAGTACTAAAAGTATGTGCAAATTACTCTGAATCAAAGAATTATATGAATATAAAAAGAAAATAATTAGTAAAGAAATATTCACAACAAACATCTATCCAATAGATATAAAATTATAAAATATTGAATAAAAACCTTATAAAAATTCAATGATTTTTCTCCTAGCATTGAATAAAAACTTGCAGTATTATCATGAAACACACTGACTGATAAAATATTTGTCAGCATACACATGCGGTTTACAGGGTTGTTTGCTGTATATAACCTTCTATAAAATTTTTAAGTCAAAGAGATTGATATTTCTTGAATGAAATGTGACTTATAGATAGACAGACTGTCAGAAAGAAACATACAATTCAAGTCACTTCTCATTAACGTGCACAAAAAGGTCAGATCATTCAGAAAGGGATTTAAGAGAAGTAATATCAAGTCTTGACGTAATGTGTGCATAATTGTGGTCTACGGAAGGATCCTGTAAAGATTGTTAATGATAAAAATGTCATGCTTGACTTAATTTTTACTAATTCAAATGACAACACTGTGGATCATACAAGTGATACTTTTGTTTCTGCTGATGCTTATCACCCACCTCAATGCATTACCTATCTTGTCCCCGTTCTATACGACATTGTTGTCTATGATGATTGGTTTTGAGACTTTGAATCAGTATTTTTGTCTCCATATCACATACCTCGTGGAATTATTGATGAACATCTGGTAGTGATTTTAAGTGTGAAGATTTAACTTCATTTTATTTTTATTTGTACCACTGTATAGTTTCATACCAAAAAAGAGGAAGTCAATATTAAATTTTCCCTCAGTACAGTCCGGTACAGTAAGGAGATCAAAACCTTAATGTTTCATAAAACAGAGGCTCATAAATGCTGTAAAAATATAATCACCTTCGTATTTCTCCCCCTTTTTCTAATTTGAAGCATCAATGTAAGCTTCTAGCCAAAAGGGACTTTGTAAATTATAACAATAAACTACAAAACTTTATGTCATTAAACTCTAGAAATTTCAGGAAGTACATCAACTCAAAAAAAGAGTACCAAAGACTTACTGAAAATAATATCTGAATGCTGAATCACCCGAGGATATCAAGTCGATTGTTAGGACCTTAGCCGAATTCTTTTCTATCTTTCATAGACCTTCCAATAGGAATTTGTCCTATCATTTAGATGATCAAAGTCCGTTTAACATAACTATAGTCAACATCTCAATTTCAGATTTTTTCACAAAAATCAATCATCTTGATGTTTAGAGCACTGAAGGTCCAGATGGAATACTGGCTATTTTTCTAAAGAAATCGTTTCATTTTCCCTCAAATCTTAAAGATATTTTTTGATAGATCATTAAGGGAAGGAACATTCCCCATGGAAGGGAAATCCTCCTGCATACTGTCTAACTTCAAATCAGGATGTGGAAAAGACATCACTATCACCCTATCCCAATTTTAAGTGTAGTGCCGAAGCTGTTTAAATCCATAATCATGGATAAACTGAAACCCTAAATTTCTCCTCATCCTCTCACTATTCAATTTGAAATCATGAGTAAAAAGAATACAGAATTCAATCTGATTTTTTATACTCCTTATACCCCAAATAGCATAGAAAATAAATATCAGGTTGAAGGCATTTACACAGATTTGAACCATTCTTTACTTTTGCAAAACAATAGAAAATTTTCGGCTTTTTCAGTGTTTTATTAAAATGGTTCTCTAATTCCTTACTAATAGAACTCAATTTGTGAAATTGGATATACTATTTCAGAAGGTTTTTCCGATATTATCTGAAGTACCTCAAGGTTCGCATCTGGACCACTGCTTTTTATAATTTTCATAAAAGATTCTTAACATTGTGTGTAAGACATTGAATACTTGCCTTTGTTTGATGGGCTACAAAATTTTATTAAAGAAATTTACAGGTTATGATGACATTGTTAAAAAAAAAAGGTAAGTTAATCGTGATTTAGGCATTATTTTTGATTCCATGATATCCCTAGTGCATCACATTGATTATACGATTAACAAAGCAAAAACTCCTTGGGTTCATTAGAACGTATAACAAGTTAAATAATATTCACACATTGAAAACTTTATAAGCAATATTAGCTAAATCCATTGAAATGTATTCATCAGTAGTTTGGACCCCATTTTTATATATTTATATCAACAAATTAGAAACGGTTCAACATATGATTTTTAAAATTGCAGCAACTTGCCTTAATTTACTACATTTATTTAATGATCGTAAGTAATGATATAATATTAATTTCCATAAATATCCCTTCACTCTCCTCTTTGAGGGAATATAATGATGTAACATATATGCATAAATTAATTAATAACAAAATTGACAGTCCACTATTGTTGGAACAATTGAAGTTTCGAGTTCTCACAGCAACAAGAAGAAAAGATACATCTTCGCTACCTTTATATACTTCTATCTGTACTCATACTCGTCTCATACTCATACATGTCTCATACTCGTATGTGTAAATTAGAAAATTAGAACTATTTCAATATATGGGAACTGATTATCTCAAAATTTGTCAGAGAAGCAAAGAGAAAATTGCTAGTCATTAGTTATATATGTATTCTAATTTTTGTGTGAGTAATTATCTTCTATTCAGGTGTGTATTATTATATTTCATATGTGTATACTGACACACTGTCTACACTGACATAGTAGACTTGAGACTCAACAAGTTCACTAAGATTTTAAAATACAGTGGAATCTCATTACTACATCTTTGAAGGGACTGTAAATTTAGAACATCGTAAGGGGCTAACAAAAAATGCTCAATTTATACTTAATATCCACATTTCTTTCTACAAAACCACCATTACATGGAAAACTAATATATACGTAAATAACACGCAAATATCAATGGGATGAACTAATTTACTCACTAGTGACATTAAATCCAAATTGCAACAAATAAAAAAAGCACTTAAAGTAATGTATACTAACAGAAAAATTTAAATATTTTATTCAGGTTTAAAAAATTGATCAATTGTCGATTTCTTTTCTCTGAACTTCAAAATTGCATTGTCTACAATACTTGCATTGTCCTCGGTTCTATGATAATGTTTCATTTCTCTTCATTGGTAATTTGCTCTGCCCTTCTTTTTTAGCGGCAAATGTACCCCCCGCCCCCAGACACACACACCAGAAAAAAATGGCACTCTGAGCAGTAGCGTAATGAAAATGAGAGTGGGCCTGCACACCAAACTTTTATCCGGGCCCCCTTTACAAAAGTGTATAGCAAACACAAGTAGCGCTAGTACCTTAAATACTAAAAATACCCCAAAAAATAGGCCCTCTTATCTGGGCCCATCTGCATAGCATGCTTCGAGGCCACAAACGTTATGCCACTGGCCTTGTGTCTATCAAATGGAAGAAACACATAACACAGTAACACACAGTGAACATGGCGTATGAGGAATTTGAGGGTACAGCGAAACACTTTTCCCTGGGTCTGGAATCAGATTGAAAGTGAAAACGGTACCCAAAAGTACCAGAGAATGACAAACACTGACGATAGCGCTTGTGCACCAGAAAACATGTGTCTCCCGTAGCAAGTTACCTACAAACTTTGAAGGTGCTAAGTGAGAATGTTGAACATGAACGAATAATTTGGTGGCATTGGTACTGGAACGTGAAAATATGAATGCATTAAGCAGGAAAACATGTTTACCTGATCGTGCTAATGAGATTCCACTGTGTACTGTATTTTCATACATATTATATTCTTCTGCAAAATTGTGTTTTTGCTACTTTAAAAATTAATCTTTTGTTTATTTTGATGTAGTGATATATCTTTTTGATTAAGCTATAATTTAATCAACATTTCATATGTATATGTAAGCATGGTTATTTATATTTTTCCCTTACATTTCTGTATTGGACTGAAGTCAGTTATTAATAAACAAATAAATATTGCAAATTCACCTCTAAATACATTGTGTAGGGCGGCGAATGAAATTGGGCCAGATTTCAATTTAAAATTAGATATCACAGGGTTACAAAACATATTGAAGTTAAAACTTCGGAAGTGTGAACAATGAGTTGTTTACATTTAGATGGTTATTCTGAGTCATTACCAGTATTTTATTTTAATTATTATGCTGAAATTTTGAGATATATTATTTTGTTACAATCTATGCTTGTGAGTTATTGTTTGTAAATTACACTTACTCCAGCAAATTATTTTGTAGTAAATTGTGGACCAATTGTCAGTGAATATTAAATAAACTCCAACTTTTTTGCTGACCGAGCAACAATAACACCGAACAGGCAGAAATAATTTCCAACTATATGTTGAGTGCTGTTTTGCTAATCCTTCATAAAATGCAACATTTAAAATAGCCACTACAATACTGAATTACAATACATCAGGTCAAAACTTGAAACAACATACTACTCACTTCCTTATATGCATCTACTTCTTCTTGGGTCATACGAGCAATTTCTGGAACTTCCACGTAAAAATTTTTTCTGAATGGTGGATACTCCATGTTGGTGTGGTCAACTTTTGCTAATTCTTTCTTCTGCTTATTGGCAAGACCAGCAGCAGTCACATTCAGGTCTTCTTCTTCTTCCTCTGAAGAATACTGCAAATAAAAAAAGGTATTTAAAATGATGAATATGCAACAAACACCTGCTTGACAAGTGTTGTGTTAAACTGGAATACTTTCAAGTTATTTAATAAAATATTGTATGAAATTGAAGTAATATATCATTATCATTATTAATTAAACTCAATAAATGAGCTTGGTCTGACTTGTTTTAGCACTTATTTCTAATTAGAAAATCAATGAACATGCAAAAGAATAAACAACGAATACTGTAAGACAAAATAGTCCTTTTGTATAGGATTATGATAAGTACAGAATCAAAAAAGCAGACATTGCACAAGGGCTTTTTGTTGCCAAAGATCATTAGAACCAGTTAACAGTCATGGTACATGCATATTTTTTTTTTCTTAACTAATTTTAATTATTCATATTTACTTATTAACTAGTTGTTAACATGACTTGGTTTGTCATTTCATAGTTCCCTTTCATAATTCCCTCAGTAAGAGAATATGTAGCAACATTAAACTGTTTTCATATTTCCCTCGCCACCATGATCCTCACGATCCAGGTAAGTTACGCAATGAATACCAAGCTCCTTAGTGAAGGCAATAACAAGCAATAAAGAATCAGTAAAAAATAAATGCAATTGCTACTCCTTCACATACATATATTCACTATCAGACATCAATGACTTCAAATAAAAATATATAAAAATACATGTTTTTACATTGTAATTTTAGATGTTTTCAAATAATTATTTACAACAAAAAATTCAGAAGTTCTAGTTTTGTGATATAATAGCAGGTTCCTTGAGCACTGAAAATACTGTTGAAGTATTATTCTGTCATCATCATTCTAACACCATAGCTTTTATGAAGTGGAACTGTTGTTACTGAACATTAAGTGGCAGAACTATTGTGATTACCTGCAAATGCTGCCTGTGTATGATAGTACAGGTGGTGTTTTGTGTATGTCAACACTCCATACTGTGACATGATGTTTCTTTTAAAATGTGAGACATTCACCAACTTTGCATGTTGAGGTAGATCAGTTGAAATGTTTGTTAACATGACGCCTTATTGTAATTATGTAATTTTAAAGGATTAAATGTTAATTTCACTTTTTCTACTGTGGTATAGATCGTTTTTTGATTAATTAGGTTAATTATAACTTACAGGTCCATATTTTTATTAGGCAATCACCTCTTTGAAATCTAAATCAACATATTATACTGATAAATTAAAGCAGTACAATGAAATCTAAAACATTGTTTTATTGTATTTACACTTTCACTGGTCATAAAATCACATAACCATATATCTTGCCAACAACATTCAATATTAATAATATTTAAAACCTATATACCTATCTATTTTAAGAAATCAATATCCTTTAAAATTTCTCGATAAAGTTAGCTGCAGAAAACTAAGGTAGTTGGAACCCATGTATTGCAATAATGAAAGCGCTTCGACACACATTCGTATTCACAAGAACGCTTGCTAACTGCTGGCCAGCTGCAGGCATACTGGCTTCCATGAGACACTTAAAGGACTTCCATTCAGGACTGCCACCTTTACACAACGAACTCCTGGAGTGTACGTTTTGAACCAACAAACCTAATTTTAAATGAAAATAAATTCTCCAAATATCATAAACAATGCTTTGAATATCATCAATAATTGATTAAACTTGTGTACTTTCAATAACAAGTGAAATTCATAAAATTATGTTACAGCTAGTCAGACGAAGACAGAATATTGGTATACCCAACACTCCCTCCATTGCCATGCAGCATTAGACAGAGCCACTAGTCTGGTTGAGCCACCAAAAGGCCCATGCTCTCTGTGTTAGATCAAAAGGCCAAAGAGTAAGTGCAGTAAACCCAGTAATACAGCAAAGAGCATGGTGCAATTCATGGCAAGTCACCAGACACTGGAGAGAGTGCAAGAAGGACGCTCTTTGGTTTCAAAATGATTTCATATACATCGATATTGCTGCAATATCTTGAATTTTGTATGTCATTAAAATGAAAATGTCTATTTCTAAGATCTTTTCAGACTAACTGGGGGTTGAAGTCGTTGGCTTCCGCGGCCAGAATCGTGTGCGTGATCTTGGCTGTCCAGGAGACGTCACAACCTTTGACACAGCGTCACCCGGACAGCCAAGATTACATATCTGGGGGTTGTGCAACCATGCAACCTAAGCATGAGCCGCCACTGAATACTGGTCATGTACACTGGTCATGTACAAGGTTGTTTTACATTAATCGCATAGGCCAAAGGCGTAATAAAGTGTAAGGCAAACAATAGTTGTAATAAAGTGTAACGCAATACAATATAGGCTCCTCAAGGGTAATAAAGTGTAAGGCATACAAGTGTTGGGCAAAAACGTTTGGTGGAGTAAGTGGTGTCCTGCAGCAATTTGACTATGACAGCAGCGTGTTTGACTTTGATTTTCTAGTGGTTGGTATTGTTACAAATATTATAATGGCTGATTTAACAAATACTCTCACTCTATCTGTATTTCTTGAAGCAATAATTCAAGGGAAATTGCATTGATTATAATAGAACGTCTTAATTAATGGGGTTGGGACAACATAATGATAACTCATTTCAATAACATTTATAAGCCAGAGGAAAAAAGAAATTGTGTTAATTCAGATGTTTCAGAGTTTGAATATATGCATAAGTTGCTTTCTTTACATGTACTGTAGCTCAAAGAACAATTTGTACAGTATTTGTATCACATTGTTTGATATGGGGGGAAATCCAAAGATCTTTGTTTTGAATGTGTGGAATGTAGGTTTGTATTATTGCCCCAACCCCTTCCCAAACATTCTCAAGATGAGCCCAAAATTATATACTTCAAGAGAGCATTTTCTTCATTGTAAAATGTGTCTCTTTTTGACTGACAGGAACCATTTTGGATTTCCTTCATCTTTTACATCCCCTTAGATCCATTACAATTTTCCATTACCTCAAGGCCATCTTGATTCTGCTCAATGAGCTCTCCTTTTCGTTTATCTGCTTTCTTCTTTGCGACTCCAGTCATTATCACTACTCCAGAACCACTATTGTTAGTGGCTGGGGCAGCTCCTGCTTTTGGTTCACCCTTCTTATTGTCCAGTTTGTTCACTCTCCGCACCTCCTCTTGCACACCCTGTGGCAAATGAAATAATCAAATGACAAAAAAATCAAGCAAGAACTCCTTAAATCCTGTAAAAGCAAAAAACTGGTAGTCCTGTCAGGGACACATCAATATTACATAACCAAAGACACCTAATCAGTTAAGAAAACCAGACCATCTGCAAATTTCTCAAGTACAGTAAAACTTCATTTATACGATTTTCAGGGGAGTAAAAGAAAAAAAAAAAGTATAAATAAAGAAAAAGGAATAACTGAAATTGAACATTATGAGCAAAATAAAAACTCAATATTTTTACACTACCGTTTTATTGGAAAAGATATTATCAAAAAAGAAGAAGTTAATAAGCAGTTTAAAAAAATTAGTAATAGAAATAAGTCTGTGTTTAACATTACAATTTACCTATAGGGTGCAGCAGTGCAGAAAATATTTCATGATTAGGTGTTAATCTTAAAATCTCTAAAGTCTTAAAATTAACTCTATATATATATATATATATTATTTTAATTATTTTTATTAATTTTAAAAAAATGTGCAAACATATAGGTTATTCGGAAATTAAATTTATCCACAGTCTCCAGTTCCCTTTCCACAGCAACTGAATTTTTTCAAAGTCCCGCTGCAGGGGGTCTTGTCCCATCAGCTCATTGTTACAAGTTTCATTAATAGGAAGTTTCCTCAGAGACCAAGAGGTCGCTCCACAGGAGCACTCTGGCCGACTCTAGGAAAATTCCCAGCACTCGGGGTAGCTCGCCCCCAATAAAATAATTTAGCATGTAAATTGACGGAATTTGTCAGCAACATGCCAAAAAAACCTAAACATGAAAAACTTATAAGTGCGAAACTTATGGGAGTGTCTCTATATTTAGTATTTTCCTGAAATTTTAACATATAAATCTTCGGTATCAGATAAATACAATCAAAAAAACATCTATTTATGAACTTGCAGAATTTGCTGCATCTTGTTTATGTGCAGGACTCGCTGACATGTGAGGGACATTTAACATCCACTTCTCAAAAACATTACTCAAAAAACATTAAAAATCTATTTATCACCAAATTTTGTAAATACGATTATAACACATTATACCTTATAACTATATTACATATGAATTATAATATGTTTCTCTGTGAAAAAGTCTATTTGTCTTGGAAGTTATCACATTCTCAACAAAAGTGATAACCTGATACTTTTTTATGTTACGAATAGCAATTAAACTGCTCCTTTGGTTTTCCGAAGGATGTCTGTCAGTTTTGAATCACTTGTTACATAGAAAATTTGGGTTTTCAAAACTGGAAGTTACTTCAGCAAAATCTGTTGCTTACTTAAGCCTTATGTTGCCTTCCCCTTGTAGCATTAATTTCTCTCTTCGAAGCTTCACATTGCCATCAATCAGAACTATCATCTGCAATTGTAAAATCCTCCTAAAAACATTTTATTTTTTATTTTCAGCAAAATTTGTAAGCATCTTCACTGAAAATTTATTTTCAAATTCTGATGATAATCCATCACTGATTCTGATGATAATCACTATTTTTGATTTTGGCAGATCATCATTTGTTAGAACGATTTCTTCAAGCCATAAGAAAATGAACACCCAGTATCTTTAGCCTTGGATTCACAGCCGGACATATTGTGTTCTTATAAGAAAGACATTAGATTTCCATTGGAAAACACATCCAGCTACAATAATGTAGTTAATTACCGCACAGATCGGTCCAGATAGACTGGTAAATATCACGTTTAGAAAAAATCCTACATATGGTTTAGATGCTAGTGGTGTTCACAGATGGATGATCATTTTGGTACAAAAACTTTTTCAGTATCGGGGTACCCCATAATGTGTATTTTCGTTGAAATCTATTTTTCCCAGCATTACTTTCTTTATACCATGTGAATTACTTCGTATGTATGCACACATACGAGAATGTAAAAATTAATTTAATATACACACCTGCATAAAGGCATCTAGTGGATCAACTTCTTCCTCCTCTTGTTCCTCTTTGTTCTCCTTATTCTCCTGCTTCTCTTCTTCCTCGTCACTATCATCTTCCAATGTCCACTTCTTCATAGGCAGTTGAAGATTTGCTACGATAACAATACAAATCCTTGTATCAATCTGAACACATAAAAAGCTCCATTTACAATTTTTGTTGTATAAAATAACAGAATCCCAACACACAGTATTACTGACTGAAAGAGAACAATACTAGCTATTGATAGCCTTAAAAAATAGTTCTTAATAATGTAAACTAAAAAAGTCAATAGATAAAAGTGTTTAAAATAACACATACTTTTTTTATATTTGCAAGTTACATAATATCACAATGCTACAATCATAAAAGTCATCATCAAAAAAGTGCTACCGACTCACAAAATATCTGCCTGGGTTAGGCTGTGAATCTGGGTACCTAGGTTCCAAAAGCAATGAATTTAATCAATGCACCAACTGACTAACTTAGTATTCCGACCCACCCAACACATTAAAAAGAAGTTTAACTTTTGCAATTTTTGAAAATTAAGAGGTTTTATGAAAATTGAGCCTATGCGATAGTGTAAAAGAAAAATTGCTCCCTTCAATTAAAAAAATTAAGAAAACATTTGAAGCGATTTGAGAAAATTTTGTTTCCGTATTTTTTTCTTATATTTATCATGATTTCACTCAAATTAAGGGAAATTCACATTTTCAAAACATTGGGCATGACATTATATAAAGATCTAATTTTTATTTCATTAAAAAATTATATATCTTCAATAATGTAGATGTAGGTTGCTGAAAGTTTTTAATTTTGTAATTTTCAAAAATTGAGAGGTTTGACTGAAATGCGACTAACTCCACTAACTTTAAACAGGCATAATTTTGTCTTAAGTCTTCTGTCTCTTTCGTCTTTGAGTTGTAAAAAAAAATTATTGTTTTATTGTGTCCTTTTGAAAAAATTATGAAAAAAATTTAATGAGTTATTGTAAAGTATCCCCAAAACTTAAATTACCAACTATTAAGTCAAAGGGCCATGACAGCCAGGTGAATCACAGAATATCATTATCAAAGAACAGGAAGACACTGCATCAAAGGCCCATAAAATATGGATCCTAAATACACTACATTTTCAAAAAAGTAATTTAGAACAATTTGCTTCACTACATAACCTTTCTGTATATAAAGTAGATGCAAGACACCAAAACCGATAATCTATTATCAAAATGCTCACAGGTCTCCATTCCTGAATAGGCACCAAAAAAAAACTTTCAAATTTTGAGGCTTCCCGATGTTTTCACTGAATCTGGACTGACAAATGAACACCTCGATGGTTGGACACGCCTGATTATAATATTTAAACAGGAAATATGACACAAAGCTGGAAAGAGGTGGTTTCACTTGTTGATAAAAAAATTCTAAAGAGTATCCTTTTATGTACAGACAAAAATCAAAGACTTCGTATTTGTTCAGAAAACAAAACAAAAAAAAACAAAAAACAACAACAACCAACAACAACACCATACAGTAGATTACTTGCACCTCTCAAAATTCACTAATTATGATAATTTTGAAAACCTGACATGAGGAAAACTAAAATGATAATAGTCATAACTTTAAAATGACATAACTTTATAATCATAACCCTCCAAAAACTAACCGAAAAAATTATCAAACAGAATCCTTGATACCTCCTCATTCTAGTTACATGAACCAGACACTTGAAAATGCTATATTATTATCAAATTATTGCAACTTCAATTACCAGTTTCAAATCATTAATATAATCAATAAAAATTAGACATCCAGTTTTGTTAATTGAATGTAATCCAAAAGACCAACTTTATAATCAAACTCCACATTAGGATTTTGCCAAAGCCAATATTTTGGAGAAAACAATGGAACTGAACGATATAGATGTATACAAACTCCATGCTTGTTTTGATCCATATTTGAGGAACACACATCCACGGGAAAAGTGAATTACTACACTTTCAGTATGAACTACCTACCTTGACATCACATTAAAATCAAATTTTCAAAAATATGCACATATGGTTTCACTCTTGAAACACTGATTACAATATGCAGGTGAAGGAATTACAGAAAGTTGTTTCGGAGCTATGTGAATAATAAAACAGGAAATATATTCCCAATTTAACAAAAGGAAATGATACAACAGTCTCTGTAGCCCATGACAAGCGTTAACTTGACAGCAGAGAACTTCAAATCTTGCTATATGCCTAACCCAGGTAATACCTTAAATTCTAACTTATCAGAAAACACTGTGTTCTTTTAGTATACAATAAGCTCAGTGAATCGGAGGACAAATTCAATTGAGGTCCAGATTACATACCTCCCACCCCCTTCTGTGTACCACTATGCATTCTAGTCAATAATTGTATTATCCAAATGCTTTTTCCAGTGCTTTGAGAAATTGTTTCATGTTAAGATTTAAATCTGGTAATGAAAATGTACAAATCAATTAGTACAATGTGAACCAGTTAGTATCATGTGAAGGACTTTATTCAGGAAGACTTAAATTTAAAGTTGTAAATATATTTTATTATATAACACATACTATGATGGAATAAAATTATTTACATACAAAATTGCCAGTTGAAATAAAGTATTACTAGTATCCTGCATAACGCTGTCAAATTGACAGTTTAATCCTAGTTTATTTGAGACTAGATTGAATATCATAGTTAAACCAAGCTAAAAGCTTTGCATCTTTTCATAATGTGTTGATTTTTATTTTAAATGTATTGGACTCACTATATATTATAATTAGCAGCATAAAACAAAGTTGTATTCTAATATTAGGGCTTTTTGACTTGAAACATATGTTTGGTATCTTACCAAGTGTGCCTTTCAGGTCTTTCTTAGTCATTTCCAATTCTTTCTTCTTTCTTTCTGCCCTCCACCTCTCTATCCTTTCTCTCCTCTTCTGCATTTCTGCTTCAAGACGCTTTTGTTCTTCTTCCTTAAAAAGAAAGCATAGCATACAAAACACAATTGGTATTTAGAACACAAATTTTAGTACTTTCATTCTGGTAACATATGCTATCCTTCCTATTTAATGGTATTAGAAAATGTTTTCCTTCTGACCCATAGACAAACAACACCTTAGAAAAACATTTAAACATGTTGATTCACAGAGATGAAACAATTATTAAATTTTCTTCTGACAAACTACAATTTCATCTAGTCTGACACAAATAAAAATAAAAAGTGTAATGTAAATGTAAGATAAAATTATCTTTCATAAAAAGTAATGAAAACATCTCTTTGGCAACTGTTTTCACTGCCATGCAACAAAAATGAATTTTTATTTACCAATAAGTTCTCACAATCCTTTTACGAAAGTAACTTCACTTAATAATTTTATATGGGAAGCAACTTACTTTATCCAAACTTGCAGGATCAAATGCTTCTTCTTCTTTGCCATCTTTTTTATCCTTATCTTTGGAAGGTGATTTTGACTTGGATCTGTCACGGCTGAACTTACTTTTTGATTTGGATGGAGAAGATCTTTTACCATCTCCTCTGAAAGTAAATTTATAAAATGACAATACTATATATCATAAAAAAGCCAGAACAAAGTAAATTCATAGTTCTGATGCATGCACCAACCGTTTCCGATCCCGGCTGTGAGAACGGCGATGTCTTTCGCGATCCCTATCTCTGTCACGAGATCTACTCCTCCTGTACCGAGACGATTTTGTCCTGTGAAACCAAAATAGGGTTACATTATATTTTACCTAACTTATCAATAATGCTAGTGTTCCTAGTGTTATGACTACCTTTCACGACTTCGTGACCGTCTGCTCCTTTTCCGTTCGGTGCTTTGAGATCTACTTCGAGATCTCTTGTCCCTATTGAAGTAAAGAAAATTGTTTTAGTTAACATTAAAAAAATATTGAACAAATCCTTCGAACGGATTTGAAATACCTTTGAACTACACGTATACGTGTAAGATACTCACCTACTTCTCACCATTTTAACAGGTAAAAAAATAACTAATGAAACATTAATAATTAATTAAAAACGAAGAGAGGATAATACTTCCTCGCTTCTTCACTACTTATAATAACAAAACTTTATCATAATCCACACCGCCATTATTCCGTTGTAAAGCCTGACATTGCCTGCCTATATTACTGGAAAGAAAGGCGAATGTATAGATTAGAGAGATTTATCAACGATAATTAAAACTCAAGCCAAGTTTAATGTCTGTCAATGAAAATTACTGGGCGAAAGGGAAATGGGAATTTACAAGCAGTAATCAAAACATCCTATTAGGATTTTGCTAATAATGTTGGCAATACTGCACGACGT
>BOPP01000140.1:2831334-2844578 GCA_017312745.1 Gryllus bimaculatus
TGGCGTTGAAATTGGAAAAGTTACCCAGAATGCTTTGCGAAACGCTTTTTCCGGTTCCGCAGAATCCATAGTCTTTTGAGGAGAGGAGATCGTGTAGGTGAGTGACAAATGCTAGTTGGTGGATGTTTAAAATCTGTTTGCATCGGCGTATTTCATTCCCTTTGGATATATTTTCTTTTAGATACGATTAGGAGAAGAGTTCTCTTTGAGATCAATAATGGCTCGGACACAAGATGCAAAGCCTAAGGAGACAAAACCCAAAACTGCCGAGGTAGGTTTAATCGCGTTTTAACTTGTTGCAGTGCACATGTTGACTGGGATTCAACTTGTGTAATATTTTATTGTTGCAATATGTAATTTAATTCTTTACTTCGAAGACGCCTAAAGAGAAGAAACCTAAGAAAGCTCCGAAGCCGAAGAAGGAAGTGAAAGATAAAACGAAGAACCCCATGCGTGAAGTTAGAATTCGCAAGCTCTGCCTCAATATTTGTGTTGGAGAGTCAGGCGACAGGCTTACCCGCGCAGCAAAGGTAAGGTCGTATATATTGTTTTTATATATACAGAGTATATATCTTGTATGATCATAAACATTTTCTGACATTTTAATTTAAATCGGTCTTGCCTGGTTTGAACTTGATTCTCTACTGAAACGTTTATTAGTGTGGCAAAAGATTTTGATACACTGCGTACTGTATGGTCAGTTGAGATCTGAAGTTCAAATTGTATATCTTGGTTAAAATTTCTTAACACCTGTAAAACCTCAAAATTATTGCAAAGTGCTAATTGAAATGTATTTCGAAGTATAAATTTTCCTCGTCATAAAAGTTTGTACTAAACAAGGGAACTGAATCTTTCATCTAGTGAACTGGTGTACACATAACAGAAATGATCCCAGGAGTGTTGATGAAAACATGGTGTAGGAGTCTTCAATAAGTACTGAATTTGAATCAATATCTTACTAACCTTAATTACCTACTAATCAGAGTTCAGATGTTTTTTTTACATTAGAACAATTGTACTTTTAGTGATCTATTGTCCAAAAGACAATACCTTAGAACAGAAACTAATTGACTTCTCCTTTGTGAAGTGGAATGCTGAATTTGAAAGGCACTAGCTGAATCAGTTGGAACACACCGGTTCCCGTAAGATCACCGAAGTGGTTGCCCAGCAGTATGTCAGCTAGTGTTGTCCTAAGGTGGTGTTAAATTTACGTCTAATATCGTTTGATCTTTGGGGTGTTATTTGTGTAAGTGGTGAAATTTCTTTTTTTAGGTGCTGGAACAGTTAACTGGACAACAGCCGGTCTTCTCAAAAGCTAGGTATACTGTGCGCTCTTTTGGTATCCGACGTAATGAGAAGATTGCAGTACATTGCACTGTACGGGGCGCAAAGGCTGAAGAAATCCTTGAGCGAGGATTGAAGGTAGGTGTTTTACTGTGTTTATTATTGTTAAATTAGTATGGTTTGCTCTTAAGGCCCCTACTGATTGTTAGTGGAACTTGCTTCTTTGTTGTGAACTGAACATCTCAATGAATGTAGTTGCCTGCGAATTTTGTGTCTGGGGAGGCGGGGGGGCTGCTACATGGGTAAAAACTGCATTCACCTAACGAAAATTGCATTACTTTGAGATGTAATGTTGCTTTTCCTCAAATGGAACTAACCACTGATATTACTTCTGCCTGGATATTTTTCGTATGTTACTTGCAACTAAAATCTTGCACAGAGGTACCTAGTAAAATTGCTAATATATTAGCGTTGTTTGCCCAGTCATTGTGTGCTATAGTAATTCTCTTTCCTGTCCTTGTCATTGTTGGCAGAGGTTAAAGACAGGGGGGTATATAGATAATTTATTATTTTGACAGTTTAAACAAGCTTCCATGTAGTTTGAATGAAATAGCAATAACATTAACTGATTAAGGAACTTGTATTAAATAATATTCAGTATATTTTTTGAAATATTACATTAGAAAGTAAAAACTTCTGACCTAATGTCTTCCAGGAAAAAAAATGATTAAACCCCCACCTTAGGGGTCCTCGGATGCTGGCATAAAAGTTCCTTTACTTGCAGTGAAAATTAATGCATAAGCTGTATGGGGGTAGTCTATTAAATTCAGGTCTCGGTGTTCTGTGCCCCAACACATCACAAGAACATATAGCATATTACGCCAGTTCAAGTAGCCTCAACAGATGTTGGTGTCTATCTGCTGAACTTTCCGGAACTGGTTACGAGACACGTGTAAACTCTCAGGAGACATGATGTCACAAGATATTTTTGAAGTCTCTGCAAGAGAGCAGTGTAAAGCCTCTAGTTTTGATGAGGAACCGTATCTCCTGGGAGATAAAATAGTATTCAAAGACAGTTGGAAGACTTTTTGCTCTCTTGCATGTGTTCACGTGCTCGATTACCCATTCTGCGTCTGTCTGTCTGTGCGGCGTTGCAACATGATCGGTGGATTGCTGTTCTTAGTGGGAAATTATATACTGGGGAATTATAAATACAAATGACGTATGTATCTCCTGTGGCCAAAAACTGCCGTACCGTTAAACTAGGTCTCTCTACAAAATAAATTACTTTCTTCTTTTCTTGCTTTTTGATTGCGCGAGATATTTCCTAATAAAAAGTCAAATCCTTCTGAAGTTATGAAGTTTTTGTACATGAAATCATTATCGTTTATAATATTTTTATTACATCTTTCAATAAATTAAAACATTAAATTACGGTTCAATAGTAAAAAATTGTTATATAAAACCATAATTAGGTCTTCTTTCATATGCCTGACCTAGGTGTGATGTCTCTTCTACCAAAATTAACAAATTTCAAATAATTCAAAATAATCTCCCTTGCAACATTTTATATCTTTCCTAGTTTATATCATAACGCAAATTTACAGGGAACTTCAAATCGATTCTTTCAAATCTTTTATTCTTAACTTCATTAAATGTTTCTTAAACATTGTCAACTTCACCCATTTTTCAAAACTTTACATTTAGGTCAAAACTATTTTCATCGTTCTGGACTCCAACCACGTTTTCTAAAAAATATTTTTAATCGTCCGTAAATTAAAACTTGTTTTATTTTATTGTCTCTGAAAAATGTAATGCTATTGAATAGGTAGCAAATAAATATTTTTTTAAACAAATCCTCTTCCTGCAATTTTGCCATGAAAGTTTTATAGATACTCAGTCCTTCTTTTCTCAAGAAAACAAAATCACACACACTTGTCTCTTTCTTTTCCTCCGCTTCTTCAAAATTGTGAATGAGGCACAGGCAGTTGCAACAGTTGTCACATACTAACCTCAAACTGCTCGCCGCTGCTTATTCAAGATGGCTGCGCCAGAGAACATCGAGAGACATTTGTATCAAGTGTAAACAGCATGGAGATACTTTTCTGGAGATATCTCAGGAATCGTTTTTTAACTATTTTGTAATTTGAGTCTGTTATAGACCTTAATTTATTCATATACACATGCACAAACACGCATGTATATATAATATAATATTTGTTAAAATTCAACTACAGTATATTTAAAATACTGAAGTTGTTTATATGGTGACAGTTTTCTTTACTTGCTAGGTATTTGCAAGTGATCATGATGATGAACATCTTACATTCGCGGTTTCCACCACGATTATTCATGATGGTTAGAATGTGTCTGAATCACTTGCGATGATGTGAAGGTATAAATATCTGTAATAATAATATTGGTCTTTGCTTCATACTTTTTGTGAAAAATAAGATGTCCAAAATATTTTATTGAGTAGTGTCTACACTTGCAGTAAAATTAATGGGAGATGCACTGAAATAAGTGTGAACCTGTCCAATGAGCAATAGATATTACATGTACTCTGTATGTTACACTCCGAAGCCGTATACACCAATACATTTCTTTCCTTGCTTTATTTGCAAGTGATAATGATGATAAACTTCTTACATTCGCGGTTTCCACCAAGATTATTCATGATGGTTGGAATGTGTCTGAATCACTTGCAATGTTACACTACTTGTTGACTTGTTGGAAAAATAAATAAAGCTGACAAATGAGTATCAGGCTAGTTTTGATATTTTCTTAGTATGTAATTAAAAATTTTATAAGGAAAGGAATAGAAAAAAGTTCACAGGAAAACTAGGAAATTTGTATCTGGAAATGAGTGTCCCCTGGAGACTAACAATATGGCCATGTGATTGGAGCGTGCATCCTCTTAAGACTGGCTCAGGTCTCTGGTCACTGAGGTTATGGGCTCTAAACCTGGGTAAAGCATGAATGTTTTATGGGGGGAGGGGGCATTGAATGTCCCTCCTGTATTACATTTGAATCCTAAATTCTCTTGGCCTGACAGGTAATTGTGGACTGATTAATGTAATAACGGATGGACTGAGAAACCAGATATTTATGTACATAGGTAAAAATTGGTGGAATAAAAATAATAATTATTTCTGTGGGAATACTTGTTTGCTTTTGAATGCTTGTGCTTTCTCCTCCTGTGATGGAAAAACGGTGCTCTTCTTCAAACTGAAGTGGCATGCAGAGTGAAGAGGCATTAGAGATCTTAGCCTCGAGTACTTTTTTCTAGTGCTGTGAATTTTTTTAATGCCTTTCAAGACAAGTCTTGATGTTGGCATGACTGGTCTTGCATTCTACATCCATGCATTTGAAGGACACAAGTTAATGAATTATTTCGTTGCATCAAATTGCTTACTCCATTGGAAATAATTGATATGATTGTGAACAAGAACAACCTGGACAAGAAATGACAGTTGCACACAGGTACCTAGCAATGTTGCTAATACATTAGCTTCTTTTGCCCAGTCGGTGTGTGCTACAGTAATTCTTCATTTCCTTTCCTTGTTATTGTTGACAGAGGAGAAGGATGTGGAGAGACAAATTATTTTCTCAGTGTTTTGGTAAAATTTGATGTTGTGCAAATGTGGTTGCCACTTACTGGAAAGTCAAGGAATTCCATTGTTCAAGAGTAGTTGGAGTAGGAAATTCGTGGAAACTAGATATTAGTGAAAATAGTTTAATTATTATTAAAGAGGCCATTATTCCTTAAAACACAGTAGTTAATTTTTGGCACAATTTTAAGTTTTGAAGAAAGTTAGTCGGTCTTTTTATGGCCATTGTACAGCAGTGAAACATTTGTAAAGGGTACCAATGTCTTACTTTTAACTTTACCTTGGAATTATGTGATACTCCACAAATTGTCAGACAAAAATTGATGTATGATGATTTTGGGGCTGTGTAAAATGTAACCTGCCATCACTCTTATGAGTAGATATGTTGATCTAAATTCAGAAGTGCAGTTATGATGTACCATCGTTGGGACAGTTAATATGGCCACTACTGCCAATATATGGTATGTACAGCTAGGTATAGTTTCTTAGATCTTGTGGAATGAGAGGAATTAAATTCTTAAATGTCCAGCATAAGTAATACCTTGTGATTGTAACAAAAGCACACATGGAAGATTAGATTGGATGATAAGCTTGGTAATCAGCCCTGTGCAACTGTTGTGACCATGGTCTAACCGTTACAATGTTTCCCCAACTACAATCGCAAGTTAATTTTTTTTGGCTTGCAGGCATAGATTATATAATCATCGCGAAGTGTTTTTTGTGACATCATTTCTCTCCTTGAGTATTTCCATCAATACAAACTGAATCCTGTAGATGACTGACATAGAATTAAATATTTTAAGATCTTCATTTAAATGCTGCAATTCACTGTTGGTACAGCCCTCCTATTCTCAACCAATTTTCAGATGGGTGATTCGTCTTCACATTTTTGTCAATTTATTGCCCTTTTCTTTGTGGTATTGGCTCATAATAGAAAAAAAATGTTAGAGGTATGCAAGTCTTTAATAGTTTTTATGCGGTGTTAAAGACTTATTGATGTTTAATATTTGTTGCAGGTCCGTGAATACGAATTGAGAAAAGACAATTTCTCAGACACTGGCAATTTTGGATTTGGTATTCAGGAGCACATTGATTTAGGTATCAAATACGACCCAAGTATTGGTATCTATGGTTTGGACTTCTACGTTGTTCTTGGAAGGCCAGGTAATTAAAACACCAATATTTGCACATTGGATTCTAAACATAGCAGAAGTAACCATGTTTAGCAAAAAATGTGCTAGAGTACCATCATCTTTTGAAAATGCATGATCAAGAAATTGGTTGTGTTCCTGGAAGGTGGCACAGTTGTCCTAGATTGTGCATTGAATGTATTGAATAATGTTTTAAAAGAACACACGGGATTACAAGTGCAAAACATTTTTTGTATTTTGCTTTCTGCTTTAAATGAAGTTTTTATTTCAAAGAAAGTCCTTGATTATTAGCCTAATGTTAATTCATGCTATTTATTAATAATTGCAAAATCATTCCTTTAATGTTCAAGATAGTAAATGTGTGCATTATTTTAAAATATTAAATTCTTTCAAGAATAAAAGTGACTTCCCATTTTGCAAATTGTGTAGCATGCATTCTTGGCTCAGATAAACAATGATTACTAATTTTGTTTTTTTGTATAATATTTGCAACCTCACGATTACTCGTTTATTCATTGTAGTAATATGTAGAGCAGAACGTAGTTCTCTTACTAAGTAGGAGTCTCGGGAATAATATGGATCTGAGTCTATGGAAATAATCTGGAAATACAGAATTACATATGTGAATTCTATTAAAATTCATTCTCACATTAACATTTTCAGAAATGATTTATACAATATGAATTTGTTCGCAAAATTTATTTAACTTTTTAACAAAATTGAAGGGAGGAGTGTTTCTACCTTCTACCATGCACAACCCCCCCCCCACACACACACACACACACACACACACACACATAGTATATCACACAGTTTTAAGAGTTTTTGATGTTTCAAAACTGCCAATACTTTTCAATACTACTTGGATTAACGGTTAACATTCATAATGCCTAACAAGACTAATGACGAAAGATGTCAGTCAGTTTATGCATATGCTGGATTTGCTGAGACAATTTTAAAAGTTATTAACCCTTTGACTGCTAAATGTATGCCTATAGCGAGTCACACTGTGTGTGCAATAGCTGTGGCAGTCACCACCGGTTGTCGTGCTCAGCATTGTTGATCTTGGAATCAGATTGTGGGGCAAATGCATTCCTGGCCAATGCAGACTTGGAGAAAACTTTGAACAACTCGTTTAGTTAAGTGTGTAACAAAAGACGAAAGAAATAGTTAGGTAGGATGTAATGGAACTTACACGTTTTGCAGGATTGGAAAGTAAACAGTGGTGGGAAAGTGTCAATATGACCATTAATTTCTTTTTGAGAGTCCGTCTCCAGTGAGAGGGAGACTACCTGTTCCTGTTTG
Source organism: Gryllus bimaculatus (assembly GCA_017312745.1). Classification (NCBI taxonomy): domain Eukaryota; kingdom Metazoa; phylum Arthropoda; class Insecta; order Orthoptera; family Gryllidae; genus Gryllus; species Gryllus bimaculatus. The sequence goes on from BOPP01000140.1 coordinate 2,838,686, forward strand.
AAGCGCTCTGTAGGAATACATATTGAATTTCAGTAACCAACTTCGGTTGTTTCTACAAAAATGGGCCCTGACCCAGGCAACAAATGAAATCTTTTCTTTGTAACAAATGAACCATGAACTGACTTGTAGAAATGCCAGTCTAGCGATCCATAACGACAGCAAAATATCAAATTCAGGTGCTAAAACGGAATAATACAGCTAAAATGATCTCGGAATTCATTTAGTCCCACAAAAATTGTATTATAAGAACGAAAATGGTCTTGAATCTGTTCTTGTCCAAAGGCTCCCAGTGAGTCGCTGACATCATGAGGCCCTAGAGAATGGAAAATTTCCATGTGTCGAACACATCCAGAGCAGTCAAAGGGTTAAAAAGAAAGATCTGTGAATTCTTTCAGTAATATATTCAATACTTAATTTTTTTGTTGTTCAAATGTTCACAGGATTCAATGTAGCCCATAGGCGAAGAAAGACTGGTGTCGTTGGTGCTCAGCACAGGCTCACTAAGGAAGATGCAATGAAGTGGTTCCAGCAAAAGGTGAGGTGTTGAGATAGAGAGAAACATTCAGAACTGTTTCTGTGTTTCTGTTTGTACTAATAATTTTTGTTTTTGCAGTATGATGGTGTTGTCATGGCCAGCAAGAAGAATTAAATTCCTTTTGTATGAGGGGGAATTCTAATAAAATATTGAAAGCCAGTGGTATGTCTTTTATTGTATGGCCATCCTAACTTTGTGATATCTAGTTAGTACAGCATCAAGTTTGTCATAATTGGATTTTCTTATTATAAATATGAGGGTATAGCATACATTAATTTGGAGATTCTTCTATTCTTCAAAATTATTTCAGAAATGTGAATAAAAATTACTTAGGAATTTAGTGGATCCATTGCATTATAGTTTGGTGGGGATTAATTGTACTTTTATTCTTCCAAAAAGCACAGCAACCTCAGATTAAAGTTTGTCACAAGTTTTTCTTACATTTTTGCTTATTATTTGGCTAACTCAAGACCAAATCTAGTTTCTCAATGATATCAATTTTCGGAATATGTCAAACCGTTCATACTGCTTGTTGGACATTTAAAGCAGTATATCTTTTTATCATTAACATTCCTTTGATTTATTGTTATGCGTTTCTTTTCCTTTATGAAGTCTGTAAGAATGAGACTGGAGTGCAGCAGTGGGGATACATATAAAATTCATTGGCAAGTAATTGCACTACCACATTTAGTGGCATCATGTGGGGAAATAAGGAATTTCTCTTTGTTCAGCAAATAACATTGCATGTACTAGTTCAATGTCATCTTCACATTGGTTTGAAGTGAAAATTCTGTTAACTTGATCACTGAGCTGGATATCCATTAAAGATTCATCCATTGACAGTGCAACATTGCCAAACTTAGAGTATGATTAGCTGCTGACACTTAATCTCCCCTCACACACGCACACATTGTCAAGTCTTCTTGTTTCTTCTTTCTCTGTTCTGGTTTGATTAGTGCAGTGCTTTTGGTTGTATGGTTTGATTAAAATGTTTAAGAAAGGAATGGTTACTACTAGAGTGAATGAAATGTGGGAACTTCAGTAATTTGATGTGTTAAATATTTTTTTGTTCAGAAACTAATTGGAAAGCTTCAAACATCTTCCGTAAATAACACTCAAGATTTTGCATAATTCTTGATTTGTAATTTAAATATTTTTAACATTCACAAGCACTTTCTTTTTATTTTCTTCTTGTACCTTGTTTCAATTCTCTAACTACTTTGCCTGCATTCAGTTTTTGCTGAGCAAATTACTGTACACTAAACATGCAGTGACTACTGTGGATTTAATGATTAATTGAATGTGGTGTATTACATAATTTAATATAATTTATAGAATACCTTCTTGGGAACTTCTGCAGTTAGTATGTATATCTTAAGAATTGTGAAATGTTAATTTTGCCGGTGGATCCAGTCCATACTCTAGACCAATCTTGCTATCCAGGAATGTACCACACTGTTTTTTATTCTGTGAACCTTATCCTATCAGCTAATTCTGACTAGAGGAAATGGCCAAGAGTTTGATTCTCCCATCTACAAAGATGGACCAATTTATTTGGACATTTGGCTCAACCCTAGTCTACAAGCCCCAACATGCTGAGTCTGGTTTTAGACAGTCTGCAGCTAATGTTTGTTTGATCCCTGAAAGTAGTATGTGTAAATGACATAATTATCAAAATACTATAACATTTTTTTTTTTTATTGAAGAAATATCTTGTAAATATATATGAAACTAGTCATTGACAGCTCGAGTTGAAAAATCCACACCTTACCGCCCAGTGGCTGTATTACTGTTCTATGACACTTTGATACCCTTGCGTGGCCTTGAGCAACAAGTATCTGGCTGCAGGCATATGATTTTCTAAGTGTGAATAGAAGCAATGTCTGTTTTCCGCTCAGTCATGAGAGAGAATTCTCGAACAGCTGATCTTGCAGCTGAAGCCCCTCTCCTATGTCCAGATGTCACGACCGAATTGAGTGTTGCTGAGATAGAGTATTTAAAACTGGATTACAGATGCGTCCATTTCATTAAGAACATCTCGTGTGTCTCTGCCAATGGCATTAAATTCACAGGAATTCTGTTTTATGAGGATTTTTCCCCCTGCGGGATGTGAAAACCCATTCCTTTTTTATATTGGAGAGGTTCCTTTTAATACTGTATATAGAATGCCATTTAACTTCAGGGGCTGGAGGAATTTTTCAGTTAAAGCAGGTTTCCGGCTTGTACAGGGTCTTGTTTAGATAGGTTTTGCTGTATTAAAAACATTTACTTTCTTCGATAGGGTCTATCTCAAAAGAATTGGATTTGGTCATTTTGTTCAGTATGTTTCAATCGATAGCAGAAACGAATGAAACTAATTGCATGTCTGAGTGTATCTTGTCCATGATGGTCCAGTTGGCCACGGACAGTTTAGATATTTAAATGCCAGAAATAGCAAGGGTATATAAATGCTAAAATCCAGCAAATGACACATAATCTTAGTAAATACAAAACATTTTATTTTCAGAACCGTACTATCCACTCGAAACACAGATTCTCCAACATGTGTATTGGATTATTCTTTACTATAAATAGTAACTAAAAAGTAATTTAAGTTCAACAAAAAAAAATATCGTGACTTAAATGAATTTGTTTTCCAAAGCATTTTGAATTAACATTGAGAAATTCAAATAGTTGTAAATTACATTTCCTCCTAAAAGGGCCAGTATGTAGATACTGTAAGAAGTCAAAAATAAAATTTTACAAAATCCTAAAGGGGGGTGAAGTAATATTTATTTTTCAATTCAGCTCCAGGACCCAAGGATTATTTATGGGAGAATTATGCAGCTTGCATCCTTCAAGTGTTGAGATCTGACGCTAGCCTCAAAATTGTAAGATTTTTAAGTTGTTTGGCCATGGAGGGGCAGCACAGTGGTGGTGAATTGGAAGTTGGTAGAGATTGTATAAGACAAGGTTCGAGTGGTTGGGAACAAAACCTTGTTCCCTTGCTAGCCTGTTATTGTTATGCAATGTTTTTATTGCAAGTCCCAAAGGCCACTGTCTGATACATTTTTTAAAAACATTTGCATTTGACACATTCAAGGGTGTTTTAAAACAATTGCTTGGACAAGAGCCATGAAATTTGACACTCGCTATGAGTTGCTGGGCCTGCCCACTCAAAAATGTATGGTTTCTGAATATACCTTTTTTTAGTGGGCATTCATTGTACTTGCACTAGTTCTGTTAAGCCATTGTAATTACACCAGTTCTGTTATGTTGGCTCAATTAATTCCCAATTTTTAAATCCATGAGTTTGATACTGCGATGAAAGTGATTCCTGGAAGGTAAATTTTCCCTAGGGCCTGTCCATAAATTACAAATTGGGGACATTTTTGAATATCCCCACCCACTGTAACGCACCTGTAATACTTGCTTGAACTCTCCTAAATAACACAACGCTTGCAAATGTACTGCCCCTCCCTCCTCACCTGACATTTACAAAAAGTAAAAATAATTCTGTGACAAAACAATTAGTATTAATTTTGTGTTGTATATTAAAATTAGAATTTGTCGGAAGTAATTGGCAATACTGACTTCTCCTGACATGTTTGGGGGACAACTTCGTGACAGAAGGAAGCAATGGCAAGATAATTTGACACTACTGCATGTCATGGGCACATGGGTGACAATTTACTGTGTGTATTTCATTATATTCTTAAATGTACTGTAGGTTATTATGATTATTTTCTTCGTAATCTGATCCAATTAATATACCATTGGTTAAAATACATTTTCAATTGTAAATATTTGTTTTGTAATTTAATAGATTTCAAAATATAGTTTTAATGTTTTAGTGTAAGACTGATCAAAAAGAATAATTTTAGCAAATGTTAAAAAAAAACTAACAATATCTGTGGTAAAGCTTAACTAAAGCCCCTACTCAATGAAATGCTTCTTCAAACTCCCCTCTTACTTAGTTGATGGATGATCCCCTAGAATCTGATGTATATGATAGCAAAAAGTTAAGTATTCTGAAGTTTCATTCAGTTTATTTATGTTTATTTATAAAGTAAATATTTTCAATGCACACAACTATGCTGTATCATAAGTTGTGATGCAGCATTGTTAATGTGTGCAATAGCACATTTTCCTTTTTGAAAAGCATGGCAGAAAATCTCTGGTGTGTTACTTGGGGGAAAGACAAGTTTCCGTACCAATTTATTTTTAATTTATAATTACTGAATTTGGAGGCCATGCCTCTACCTGCGCATCTTGTGATGTAGCTATTGTATAATTCAAATTTGCAATAGGAAAACTTTTCTTCGCAGTATTATGTGGTTTGTGGGAGAGAGACAAAATTCACAATTGTTTTGTGAATTACACATTTCCTTGCCTATTTAATTTTCGTGCACACAATTTTCGGCAGTATCATTACTATGATCTGGCTTTGCCCAAGTGTGCAACATTAAATTTTCCTGCTTAAAAGCCATGCCAAAGCATTGTTTTATGGTGTGTTACTCGGCGGGAAGATAAGTATTAATGGCTATATCATTATCAATTTATTTCAAGTTCTGTGAAGAGAACCAATTTCTCATACTCACTGGTTTTCTGCTGTATCATCTTGCTATGCTCAATTGTGCAATACATTCGCTTTTTTGGAAAACATGGAAGAAAGGCAATTAAGGAAATTTAAATGATTCTTCCTTAGGAACTAATATTTTTAAATTAAATAATTTTAGAGCACACATTTTTCTGCTGTTTCATTAGTTGTGATCTAGCTAAGCCCAAGTGTGCAATATGAAACTTTTCTGCTCAAAAGCCATACCAATTAATAAATTTGTTATGGTGTGGTACTCGGCGGAAATACAATACAAAGATCTAAATGTTGGGAATATACTTTTTCCTTTTAATGATAATCAAGATATTACAGCAATATTGACTTACTTGGAATTATTTAGTGATACTGAATAAGAATTAGTGTGATTTGCTTTGGGTCGCAGTTGAATGGTATACTTAATTTATACAGTGGCCCTTTATGTCACGAGAATAATAGTGAGCCAGTCATCCAATTGGGCGCTTAGTTACGACTGCCTGCTCTGGACCTTGAATTGCAACCACATTTAAACTATTTTTGTCCAGTTTCCACACGAACTCTGTTAATAATAAACTTTGGAAAGAAATATCTGCTTGGCAACTCTATTCATCTGACTTATAAATTAGCTGCAGGTTCTTTCTGTAATACTTCGTGTCTACCCGGTGATTTTTGTTTTTTTGGGTTTTATTTATTTTCTTGCAAATCTTTTAAGTATAATCATGCCCTGGCCCTGTGAACCTAAAATCGTTATGTATATGTAATCACAGAAATGCCTTTCTGCGCCT